>LPNX010179469.1:290264-395052 GCA_001517045.1 Pseudotsuga menziesii | reverse complement strand
ATTCCAGTTTTTGGGACTTTTGAGGGGGATTTTTAAGAACCGCCCCTAAAGACCTAAATTTTTTTTTGGGGGGGTGGGGGGGGAGGTTAGCAAAACTACCACAAGCAAAAAATACCCCAAAAAGGGTATTGTGTTGTAGTGAGGGGTATGCATTTTCGAATCTACTTCCACATAAACCTTGAGTGGATGTAAGTCCATTAAAATGGCATCCACCATTTAAACAAAAACCATAACATATACATACAAAAAGAAAATAGAACAACATTGGAAAGGTAGCGAAGCCATTGATGTAAGATATTGTAGACCCGTAATGAATTAATTTACATATTCCAACTTATCTTCATAAGAGTGGTGAAAACCCCATTTCCTACACGGTCCACAACCCAACGAAGAGTCTGTGCAACCTAAAGTACATAACCCTTACCAGTTTAATTGTTGGTGGACCAGTAATGCAAACCGAGCACATCCATGCCGGAGGGTACATGCAATATCAACAATGGAGTAATGTAAGTACTTTCCAAGAAAATATTTGGTGTAGATAATGTTTAAACATAGTAAGGTTTTACACTCACCTTTGGAATTTAAACTAGCAGGCTTGAGAGGAGGTGACCCTCTCGCCACTCTCGTCAGCCTTCTCATAACCTACATTACCCACAATGTAGTCATAATATTTTTGAAATCATTGAAAACTGTCAAAATAAGAATAAGGATGGTAAACATTGTTTAGAACCTTACCTTTTTACAAATGCAGAGAGGGCCAGGGGTCGGCTCTTTTTCCCTTATCACTCATCTACTTGCAAACGAAATCCAAATTCAGTTGTTTGCTTATGACTTTAATCCTGAAAAAAATTGAAACTAAGTGGAACCCAACTAAGTTTTGTTCATACCTGGTAGAAGGCATGGAAGGTCCAACGAATGTTGGTCTTCTTCTTATTCTCTGCATCAAACAAACAAGACAAGGACATTCATGACCATTAACTCCATTAATATCCTCAATGTATACCTCAGAAACAAGCAATAAGATCTATTAAACCAACCATGAAGTGGTTCAAGAAAATTATACATCACAACCAGGAAAGGGTCAAGCTCATTCCAACAACCAGTTGCAGACCAAAAATCAAATGCAAAATAGAAAAATCCATACAAAGAAAAATTGTAATAAACCTTGTCAAAACCCTTTCTAGCAAACACGACAAATCAAGGGCCAAGATCTGCTCTGGAAACATGTATTAACTCACATTTAAACACCTGGTTGTGTTTTCAACTCGCAGCCAGGCATAGTTAATGTCCCAAGGACAAACCAAAACAATGCGTGGCATAAACCTTGTATCTCCCGAAAGGGTCAAATCATATATTAAATCAACAAACAATGTTCGCACTATGGTGTTAGCACCATATCCCTCTCACCTTCATTACCATAATCAAACCTTATATCCCTCAAAAAAAAATTCATGCTAGAACCTTTACACTTCACCTCTTTTACTTAAGGATCGGGTACCTTAACCCTTTAAAGTGCTAGGTATATTTCCTAGCATACTTCCTTTTAAAGAATGAAAACATAAAGAGATTGAAAGTATCACCTTAAGGTGTGGCGTTTGGGTCGTCAACACCAGTAGGTATTTAACATTGAAGTTTAACCTGCAAAACTAAGTAAAATTCATTTATGAGTTAGTTTTACACATAATGACTAGTATTTTATGCTACGACCAAAATATACTTGTTACAATATTTAGTGAGATAAAAAGAATAAAAGGGAATATCATTTTTTTTATTATTGTAAGTTTTAGGTTTCTGACAACTACCTCGATACTACTACTTCTTGTTAGAATAATCAACCCATAGTATTTACCCACTTAGACATTATTTCATTTATTTTGTCTTATTTGCCTAGTCCATGAGTCCCACCATGTGCAAGTTGTCAATTGCCTATCCATAGAGGTCAAACTTGCCATTATTGACTCATGGAGCGCTTTGGAAAGTCCTGGGAATCAAATCTGCTTTATTCCTGGCCTCCTAGGAACCCTTCTGCTTTTTCTGCTTTGTTGACTGCTTTTCCAGTTTTTAAAGCACATAAGGAAAGCTAGACTAGGTGAAGTGAACCTGTTTTATTCCCCTTTCATCCTCCACTCTTTCCTCCATGCAAAAGCATGTATGAGCTGCCATTTGACCACTCTTTAGCTTGCCCATGCGCCCTTGCTAATTCGTGGGGTCCTTGATAGATTTGGGATCAGCTTTTTACACCTATGGGGGATTTGCCTATTTTGGGTAAGCCTGCTTTATGCTAGATTTGGATGCTTCCTTATGCATTCGATTTGCTCATGTATTCTATATATTCAGCAGCCTATGTTATTACAGGGTTGGCTATTGTACACCCATTTAATATAATTTTGTGTTACAGCTCCATATTCAGTCTCCATTGTTGATAATTTGCATGATCAATTGTTAATTGCTGTGAGTGAAATTAATCTACTGCAGGCCTGAATTTCTACACTTCTAATACTAGTATATGAATAAAAACCAATCAAGAAGTCTACATTGAATTCTCATAAATTTACTAAGACATGCAATGCTTTAACTTACCAAACTTGTATTAATTCTTAATTCTTACAATTATATTTTTATCATTTTCTTTTTTAGGAGCTTGACTTCCTAATTTCAAAAGAAGAAACTAAAAGCTCCCATCCCTGGCAAAAGTGAGATTTCATTAGAGAAGTGTTTTTGTATCTCTATGATGTATACTACAAACATGTTTTCCATATTTTTTATGATTTCTTATGTCTACATTTTTCTTTTTCATTATTCATATACTTGTATCATATTTCTATCATATGGATAAATGGTACAATGGATATTGATATCCTATGTAAGTAGTTGGAGGGTCTATCTTTAATGTCTAGGTTGAGGCTCACAACAGTAATCACAACATGTTACCTTCTTATATATGATGGAATGTGTGGCTTCATAAGAACATGGTAATATTCCAAGATCACATTCCAAATGTTCAAGTTGTTGCTATGACTTTATTGAGGGATTATAAGGAAATAAATTCTAGTACTGCATCCCACAAGAAAAGGTCTATAATAAGTCCTAATTCGATTTCAACTTACCCTATTAGATACATTGATGGGGCATGCCAAGGCATTGAGGTGGTGTGTAGATCAGGTATGATCTTAATGTTGTTTGAGAACCTTAATTTCCGTATTAAATTAGATGCAGGTTTTGAAACTAAAACAAAGTATGAGTTGTTAGATCTTTGGGGGATACATTTTTTTGCACATTCGAAGGAGGTTACCAATTAACAAGTTTTTGATGACTCAAAATCAATTATTTATTGGGTTTCTAGGTGTTCAAGGTTCAATGTTCTTCATTTGAGTTGTTTCTAGAGTAAGATTCACACTCTCCAATAATTGTTTTCTGACATCCAATTCTCTCATTTCTATAGGGGGTTGAATGAACTTGTTGATTCTCTCTCCAAAGAGGCATTATCAGTGTATACATGCACACTAGGTTTTGATGAACTTGATCATGGAAAGGTGATCTCCATAGGTTCTCTAGTTTCTCTCTAAAAATTATGTCCTATTATTTTTCCGAATAAGATTGTAATTTTTGTAGCCCCTTTTGGGATGGTTAAACTTGAAACGAAATCCATTTTAAAATTAACCAGTGCATAGGTCAAGGTTAAATATTCAGTTCACATGTAGAGGGTAGGGGTTTTCTCCTCCTATCCCCCCTCTCCTTCCCCTTCCATGCACAAGAAATAAAAAACTAAGTTAAATCTGTTTGAAATTTAAAAACCACATTAACGATTTGAAGTTTTGAAAATACAATTGCATACTTGTATAATAACCTTGCGGTCTTGTAAAACCTCTTCCCGAAATGGAATTTAATTAAACTGAGTCTCCACTTAACCACACGATGAGAAAAAACATGGTTGAATGTGAAGAGGGGAAATGACATCCACACACTCATGTAAACACTAACAAAAAAATTTCAAAACAACTGAAAATCACAGTGTTGAAACCCAACAACTATTGCAGACCCCGATAGACAAGCGTGGTTGAAACGCAACCATTGGAGAGGCCAAGAAAAAAACCTCCATCAAAATAGTAGCATTAAACTCTACAAAAATGTCACACACCTATAATTTACAGAATAAAAAAATCAATATATAAATATCTATATACTCTTTTACTGAGCAATGTAGCATGTAATATTAATTGCATCGTGAATACATTATTGTTTATTTTTTTAATAACTAAGATTTGCAATTTTACTGAAATGGAAAGGTTATAATTTATGCAGTGTTTACATCTGGTTAATGGTGGCCTTAGAGCTACAACTGCAAGTGATGTTCTTAGTTATTTTTATACTTATTTTACTATATGTTTTTGCTAAGGGTTGCATATCCCTAAGGACAGTCTATGCCCTAGCCTACACACCCTAACTTTATGATTCTAGCAACTTGCTTTTATGAAGAAAGTGAGTTGGGGGAACTATGTTGTAATTTCCATAGTCCCTATCCCATTACTTTGGCATAAATTATTGTTATGTTTGATCCATGGTATAAACCATGATCCTTGCGCAAGGTATAAGGTTTATGCACTTGATTTAAGAGTTAAAAAAGTGGGAAACTATGGTGTTCATATCATAATCAAGGTTGATTCCTGGCTTTACCACCTTCAAGATGTTATAATATAAGGTTTAGCCATGCGATACAATGGGAGGTACAAGGGTTATGATTTGGTTTGACTTTTGTAATAAAGATTGGTCCTTGTTGAGAGTTGACAACGCATCTAGGCAGTTAATGGCTTTCCTGAGATTAAATATCGGCCCTCTATCTGTCTTCCACACCAACAATTTTTTTTACAAGGCTTTAATGGTGTTTTTTTCCTATCCAAATGTTTCATTTTAATTTATATTTTGGTATTCAAGGTTTCGGAATGAATCTCTTCCTTCCATGGCTGCGCTGAGTAGTTTCTTGGGTTCAAGATTTTACCCATCGTTAATGGCATTTTTTTTTTGCTTCTGAGGTGTGTTGAGGTCTTACTCGGGTTGATGGCCTCCAAAAAGGATTTTCCTTATTGGTTTACTATGAGTCGAATCCATTCCAATGTTAAAAGTCCTTTCAATGCCTTTACTAGGTAAGCTCTTTGAACTTAATTTGATTCTGTAACAAAATGATAAATTCTTCTTTTAAAACTCTCTGGAAGCAATGAATGACTTGGTTTTATTGTTCTACTCTATAGGCAGAGGAGGGATAAGGGATTCTTAGAGGAGTTGACCCCTAGCCCTCTCTGCATCCATACATGGTAATGTACATTTAACTTCAGTCATTAGTATTTACATTCTTTAATAAAATTATATAAGGTTTTGAATGCAATGTTGGTGATTGTAGTTTATGGAGAATCCATTAAGGGTGGCAACAAGGTCACCTCCTCCTAGTACCGCTACTTCCGAAATAGGAGGCGAGTATAAGGAAATTTTACTATGTTAACCTTTATCTAAGACAATGCTTTTTTAACCCGCATCTGACCTTTCTTCGTTGCTTGGTTTTTCATATAGCTCTTTGGCGTGGATGCTACCTGCTTCCAACAATGACCCATCTATCCTTGAGGTAATATTTAAGCATATAAATATGTGATTGGGTTCGGTCGTGTAGGAGAAAGGATTTCACCACAATGAAAGATAAGTTTAGAGTAAAATTCCGGTTTAACCCTTATGGGGCTTCATTTCTACATGAAAGAGGGTTTCACAGCCTCTCTGCTCCATCATTGTCATAGTTCTTTTCGTATATGTATTTTTATGGATGAAAAAGAGTTGTGGATTCCATCATCGATGGGATTACAACCACTTTGGTTTCAACGTTATTGTACATCTATTTTATATGTTAAGTTTTTTAGGAACCATGGATGCCTTCTTCGATGGACTTACAACCATCCCAATTTCAAACACTATATGTTTAATTTGATTTTTAAATAAAATGATACGACCCCCTATTGGTCTGTACCAGTTGATTGTTTTGAGTTTTGGATGTTAATTATAATACCTGTCATATATTGTGTTATACAATGGCTTCCATTTTACAATGGTCTTATTGCCACGTATTATATTTTTAAGGTTTTGTTGTTAATGAAGTATCTAAGAACTTGGTTTAGAATCTTTCGCGTTGATTTTTTTTTTAAATAAAATTTTAGCCTCGGGTTTTGATACCTATAGTAAGAGGTTGTGAAATCATGCGCTAGATTTGTGAGCTATAGAAGATCTAAAAGACTTAATTATAAAAGTTTTCCTACTCTATTTTAGTCGTGTAATTGTTAGTTAGTTGACTTAATAATTGGAATATTATTATTTTTGTTATATTATAATTATTCCCTCGGTCTTGGTAAATATGGATCTGCATTTTGGGTTTTGATATGTTTATATGACATTAGATTGGATTTGAAAGAATATCGACTCTTATTATGTCCATTTAAGAAATTCATAACTAAATAGTTTATAGTTCTTTGATTTGATTTGATACTCTGCTATTATATTTGATTTGGTTTGATGAAGCATATTCTTTATGATTTTGTTACGTGAACTAGTGAAAGTTCTGCTTGTAAGTTGTATTGTAATTTAACTAAAATTTCATTGGAACATAGTATGATTCTAGTTTTGAAATAATCCATTCTAAATACTGTTCTAGAAACATAGACAAGCATTATCTATAACATTTAACTAGATTGTGATAATCCTTCATTTTGATTTATTGGTTGTGTTAAAATTACAATCATTAATATACGAAGATTTTATTTGGGTACGGATGACCCAAACAGATATTCGTGATAAAATCTTAAGATTGTGAATCTACGAATACTAATTAAATCATTTTCCTTTACATGAATACATCAAATAGAAAAAAAATTCAAATAGAGGCATAGTAGGAAAGATATTTAAAACAAATGGTTAGTACTATTACTGTAAAACAAAATGAATACGATTCATAGTTAAATTGATATTTTACTTTAAATTAATTTAGACAAATAATAAGTAGAATAGGGAACCTAACACCACTCTCGGGAAACCAAAATTGAAATAGTTTTTCCTCCCAACCAAATCTGAGAGCAACCAAGTCTCAATTGCTCCAGAACCCCCGAGCCTGTTCGCTGAACAACAAGGGAAAAATACACTCAATGCTCTATCTCTTGCATTAACAAGATTAGTTCCTTGTCCACTGCTAGCCTCCTGCTTACTAAATGGGCATATTATTATATAGTAGTTTTCCTAGGACTTTGTCATTTATGAGCCTCCTTCTCTTTAGTAGTTGACAAGGATTTGTGACCTAATTTTGGGGAGGCTGCCTTCTGTATGTTGAGTTCTCACTCAACATATTTAACCACTTGTCTTTTCCCCTTGCGGGTTATCAAACATTCTTTAAACAACTATTTTAGTTCTCATTCCCTACAATATTTTTTATTGATAAATACAAATAATCCATTATATCTATTTTTTACTTTCTTGTCAAAAATATTAAAAAATAAAACATTAAAAAGGAATAATAACAATTTATTTTAATTCAATGTATTACAAAAAACCCTCATGACATCTTGATTGTGAGTTTAAAAGCCTACAAAAGTTCTAGTATGAAAATAGGTCGGATCTGGGAAAGATGGAGAGTCAGGAACAACCCTCTCCCCAAAACACGTGCGAGGAAGCATTGCCATCATTATGCTTGGTTGTGTTGTTAACTCATAGCAATGGTTATGAAAATAATTTAATACATGCTCTTAAAAACTCTTTAAAACCATCACACCTGGCCTCCACCTTGCGCCTCCCAAGAGGGTAATCCAAACCATGGATTAAAAACTGATTACATGGTTACCACATAACTTTCCAACATCGCTTGCAATACACAAGGACATATATTTTTGTATAACCACTTATGCCATATGGTATGTAGGGAAGGCCATAACATAAGCTAGTGTAACACACCTAGAACTGAAAAAATAAATATTTTTATTTATTTGAGAAAACATTATGTTAAATTTATTGTAAAGTTTTTATGACCAAGTGGGTCAAGGATGACTGTAATTGAATATTTATTTATTTAAAATAATAAAATAGAAGAAACACCTATCCAAAGGAGACTGTTGAAAGAGTGTTCACTGACCCACTAGGAGGAATGAGCAGTTGTAGAAGGTTGGTTGATAAGTGGCAACAATAGCATTTCACTTTCTAGTTGTTGCAGGAAGCAAAATACCTAAAATTGTGGTCATGTTCCTTGAGAGGGGGAACTGAGCAGGTGGCTCATTTAATTAAAAAACTGACCCAAATACCTAGTAAATCTTATAAATACCATCAAATTGAATGAGAGGCTCTCTACATTCTATTTTTAAGTGAATGAACCTTGTGACTACTACAAAACTGAAAAATTCAAGCACACAAGAAATTTTATGAGGGGATAGCTAAAGTGGAATTGTTGAGTTAAGTCAATTACTAAGTAATAAATTGCAGCAAGTTATGTGTGTACTGTTATCCAGTGATGTTCGTCCTAGTGGTTTAGTGAACAAGCTTGGGGGTCCTTAGCAAATAATTTTGGCTTCTTTAGGAGACAGGTGGGTGGAACAGTCTCCTTTGGTTGTTTGTCCCCCTTCTGCAAGTTATCCAGGTTCTAACTGTTTATTTTCTATCTATGATTTAAATTCTATATCTGTATTTCATTCATAATGTGTGTTTAGTATCCAAATATTTTATTAGTAATTGTCTGTAATATATTTTCTCTGCAAAAAGAAGAGATGTAGTTTTCTTATCATTTTATTATACACAATTTTTTGTTGTTTGTTAATTGCAAAGATTAGGATACTTGTTGGTGAACAAGCAATGCTTTTCTTTCCTTTTTACCAAATACTAGCTACATACATCTAATCTAATTGAGTAGTTTTAAGTTTTATATTAATTATTATATTATACATATTTTCTTTTCTCCCTAGCTTCCCATTTTCTTTCTAAGCTTAAGTTCTAAGGTACACTAGTCCTATAGAAAAGTAAGATCTGTACGAAAGTTAAGTTAGGGTTTAGAAATCAAAACAATATCTTCACAACATTGGTATAGAGTTACCGTGTTTATATATATATATATAATAGAGTTACATATTAACCTACGATACTACCTTACAGGTTATAAATCATAAAAGTTTATACATCTAATAAGTATACTAACAAAACAATCTCTTTACAACCATTAAAACCTGTAAGATAAAAATGTTAAGATTTAGATAAATCTATAACAAATCCATCATCAAAACCCAAAATAGACTAAGGTTAAAATATGTCACGGGTTCAAACCCTGATGCGAAAAAACTTACAGTTAAAACAATAAATACTAAATCCACTTATATGTATTTGGTCGAAAACCAAAACATTCCGCTAATTACCAATATAGAACATTGCTCTGCAATTAAAACAAAAAATATTAGAAAACAACAAAATGGCCTCTCACCCTTATCATTATTTTTCTAGCTATTATATGATCCAGGTTTGGCCTCACAGCCTCATTTTGAAAATAAAATACATAATTATAACAAATCATTTCACTGAGGAGAAAAAGGACTATGCTCTTAAGATATTTAAACTAGAGTTTGAAACCAACAATCCATCCATTATCGACACAAATTCTTACGACACTAGGTAAAATCTTCTCAATCGTTTTTTTCTGGACAAAGATATGCTCTTGGAGTTTTAAAATCAAAATGTTAAAATAGAGTGAAAGGCCTCACGCCTTAACTTTTCAAATATCAAAATACTGATCCAACCATGTGTTGGAAATACTTACAACTGACCTGGCGACCTACACAAGTTTTTCACTAACCAAAGAAGCAAGGAAATGGCCTCCCGAACGTAAATAGTCTTTATAAAAAAAAACTACAATACTATAAACAAAATACGATTAAGTCAATACATCAACAATAGCCTCATGGGTCTCCTTGTTAGGAAAACAAGCTTTTACATTTTTGGATAAAATCATAAACCCTATCGTTATCCATATTAAGAAAAGGTTGCAGAGTCATTTTGACTCCATGGTCGAATATTTTTTCTTTACTTTTCAAATACAAATGCTTCATGACTATACCAAAGGAAATTACCACTTTCTTGTCACACAAGTTAAACACAGGGATGGATTCCCAGTCCACACCATGAAAACGTAGGTCAGGCCACAGTGCCACAAGTCACTGAGCCATAGATAAGGAAGGTAATAGGTATTACCCAGATTGTAACTCTTTATCCTTATAGTGTTTACCCCAAAATATAAGAATAACATCCTATCCATAGAAGTATCTGCACATAAACTTAATAGAGATCATTTTTTGAAATATAAAGGCTTTTGACAGAAGAAGAATGATAAATTTTCAGACTAGTGAAAGAACATACCTTTGATAAGTTTATCAAGCTGAAACTTCGTAGCAAGAAGGTAGCCACCACTGAATAATGAGAGCCACACAAATGTGCATCAATTGGGAAGACAAGGATAAAGGGTGTTGAGGGCCGAGCACCTCAGCTCCTCCACCAGCGATTACACCATAAAAATATATACACTAAATGCAAACAGAGGCCAGTCGAAATCAAGCAAGGAAACAAAATATCAGTGCATATGCCGAATAACCACGATAAGACCAACTTCATTTTTTAGGCTCATTAAACCCTAGGTTTTATGAGCTCGACAAGTAATGGTTCACACCTGTAATCCGTAACACTGTCACGCGATCCCCTTTATTACAATGTAGGTCAAATCTTACCACTAAACCATAATTCCACTTCCTTTCCTTGCAAGAGATATTAAAAACCTTAGGTTCTGTTTTCTTATCGAATTTTGAGTTTAAGGGAAGCTTGTTTTATTATGATAAAGAACATATTATTTGCTTAGGAGTGAGGAGTTACCTAGCTTAGGTTTCTTTCTTAGCTAGGTGGTTGTAGGCTCTTCAAAATTAACACCTACAACAAGGAAACATAGGTTTTGCGTTAGCCGTAAAGCTAAGCAATACCTGTAACCCCCTTTCCCTAGCATATAAGTAGGGTCAACATAAACAACATTCACAACAAATTCAACTGAAATAATTTAAAAGTTACTTTCACAGCCAGAAAGTAGTGACATGTATAACGTTACGTTGCATCGTAAATATTGTCGCAAAAGGACCTTTTGTTTACTAATCATAGTTGAAGGTTGTATGAGTCTAATTTTGAAATTTGATTAAAGACACTTTTATATGGTTGTCACAACTGTTAACATAAAACATAATATCTTATGGGCTATCTTCCTAGGAAAATTACATATTGGTTTATAATAATTTTTTATTTTTTATTTTTCGTAAATTTGGAGATGTTACATGTGGTATCAGAGCAAGTTTCCAAACACTAGGCCTGATTGTCTCACTCACATACAAATAAGAAACAAAATATATTGATCATATTTTAAACTTATTTCTGTATAGAAATATAAAATTTTGTTTTGCAGGAAAATGGAAGGTGTTGAAGCATATGCTGAAATTGGATCTCATCACAATAATCCAGACAACATTTATGTCGAAATAAATAATCAACCCTCATAGTTACTTCAAACAGTGAAATAATTAAAAGATGAACTACACACTGTGAAAGTAGATAATGAAATAATTTTGGAACTAAATCAGATTTTACTAGACAAAATACACAACATAGGTGGAGATAAAAGAAATGCGTATGAAATTGATTCTGAAACAGTTTCATACAAACACAAGGGTAAGAAATTAAATTTCTCTAATAGTGAATCTTCTTCAGAAGTTAATATAAGGTCGCATAGAGGAAGGTATAAATACACAAGTGAAAGTAGTGAAAGCGACCATAAACCTAGGAAAAGGAAGTATAAACCCTATGAAGAAATCTTAGGAGAATTTAAAAATATAAAACCTCCCATGTTTAACGGGGAAGTAGAAAAGGATGAAGAATCCAAGGCTTGGTTATCGGGAATGAAAAACTAATTCTATATTTATAACTACTCTGATAGACTGAAATCCCAGACGGTTATCTACAAATTAACCAGAAAAGATGACATCTGGTGGCTGGACATAAAAATAGTCAAAAACCTAAATGAAAAGTATTTAACCTGGAGAGTCTTTAAAAAGTACTTTAAAATGAATTTTTTATCTAAACAACATTATGAAGAAAGAGCTAAATATTTTTATTAAATAAAAGTGGGATTAATGTCAATGAAAGAGTTAAGTAGCAATTTCTAAGTTTACTAAGATATGTACCTTATATAATTGACGAAAAGCCTAAAATACAAAGATTTGTAAGATGTCTACGCACTAGCTTCAAGGACAGAATTGAATTTGATAATCCAAAGACACTTGAAGAGGCAATACGAAAAGCTGACTTTTGTTGCGAACAGAGTAAAAAGAGAGAAAGCATACCTAACTGGAAGAATAAGAGAACAAGTAACTTTGATCAGAAGAGAAAATGTTTTAAGTATAATAAAAATTTTGAAAATAATTCTTAGAATTTCTCTAAAAATAATTATCAAGGAACATATTTTAAAAGTAAATGGCATAACAAAATAATACAGCACCAAAATGCATAGATATGCCTAACAATTATGTTAAAAATAATGAACATAAGGAACCTGTAAAGTGTTGGGATTGTCAAGGACCGCATTATGCCAAGTATTATTCGAATAAGAAGGGGAACTTCATCAATGTGCATACCATTCAGGAAGAGGAAACAGTTGGAGATGTAGCAAATGAAATTCCCAGAATAAATGCAGCCTTGGAGAATCGATAGGCTGACCATCAAACTTCCATGTGGAAGTACAAGGTATGATACAAAACCAGTCTGTTTCTATTATGATTGACCTAGGTTCTATTTTAAGCTATGTGTCACCTAGCATAGTGGAGAAATGCAAATTATCTTTGAAAAAGTTTGAAAAGTCTTGGTTGGTTGAGTTAGCTACATGGACTAAAAGGAAAGTAGTTAATTATGTTGAAAACTTTGATTTGTTTATGATTCAGTTCAAAACTCAAGTCAAGTTAAATGTATTACAATTAGGATCTTATGATGTGTTAATAGGTATGGATTTGGGGGAAAAACATTGAGTAATTTTAAATTGTTGTCAAAAAACATTTACTTGTTTAAATGATAAAAGAGAAAGGATTACAGTCAAATGAATACCTAGGAAAGTTTCTGTTAGACAAATCTCAGCCTTACAAATGAAAAAGGATGTAAGCAAAGGTTGTAAAGTCTTTTCTTTACATGTAAT
The DNA here is from genome assembly GCA_001517045.1 of Pseudotsuga menziesii. Lineage (NCBI taxonomy): Eukaryota > Viridiplantae > Streptophyta > Pinopsida > Pinales > Pinaceae > Pseudotsuga > Pseudotsuga menziesii. Next base: position 381,788 of record LPNX010179469.1, on the reverse strand, counting down.
AAATAAGGAACAAATGGATAAAGAAGATAAACTAAAATTCGATGATCTTCCAATCCTACAAGATTTCTTGGATGTTTTCCCGGAAGAAATTCCAAGATTACCTCCAAAGAGAGATATGGATTTTAAGATTGAATTAGTACCAGGAGCTGTACCTAATTCAAAGGCTCCTTATTAAATGAAAATTTTAGAAATAAATGAATTAGAATTGCAATTGCAAGAACTGATAGACAAAAATTATGTAATACCAAGTGCATCCCCTTGGGGGGCACCTGTCTTATTAATTAGAAAGAAAGATGGTACATTACGTCTATGTATAGACTACTGTCAACTGAAAAAGAAAAAAAAATTAAAAATAGATATCCTCTGCCCTACATCGATGATCTGTTTGATCAGATACGCGGAGCGACGATATTTTCAAAAATAGACTTGAGATCTGGATATCATCAAGTTAGAATTAAAGATGAAGATATTTTTAAGACCCCTTTCAGAACTAGATATGGGCACCATGAGTTTGTGCTTATGCCATTTGGGCTAACAATTGCTCCAACACCTTTTATGTGCTTAATGAACAGTGTCTTAAGCAAATACTTAGATAAGTTTGTAGTCATCTTCATATATGACATATTAATTTATTCTAAAATGAAAGAATAACATGATGAACAATTGCAGATAATACTACAAGTTTTAAGAGAACATAAACAGTATGCTAAATTCAGTAAATGCGAATTTTATAAAGATAAGATACAATATATAGGGCACATGACATCCAAGGAAGGGACATCAATAGACCATGATAAGATAAAAGAAATAATTGATTGGGTTTGTTCCAAAGATGTAGATGTTGTACGATCATTCATGGGAATAACGGGTTATTACAAAAAATTTATAGAAGGATTCTTGGAAATTGTGAATCCCCTAACATCAATATTGAAAAGGGGAAAAATACTTGTCTGGGATCAAAAGTGTGAATAAAGTTTTAATAGACTAAAATAACTGTTAAATACTACACCCATACTAAAAACAGTTGATCCAGACAAATATTTCGTTCTATGCACTGATGCATGCAACGAAGGCTTGGGTGGAGTACTGACACAAGAAGGTCACATAATTGCTTATGAATCAAGGAGTTAAAACACACAGGAAAAGAATTATGCCACTTACAACTTAGAGTTGGCTGCCATCATTCATGCTCTAAAAATTTGGTGCCATCATCTAATGGGTAAAAGATTTTTGTTAATGTATGATAACATAAGATTGAAGTATTTGTTTGATCAACACAATATGAACGCAAGGAAAGTTAGACGGTTAGCTTTCCTTAGAGAATATGATTTTGAAGTAAAACACATCAAAGGAAAGGAAAATAAAGTGGTTGATGCCTTAAGCAGAAATGTAATAACAAGTTTCATAGCTTCCATTAGTAGTAATAAAAAAGAATTAGATGATAAATTGGAAGAAGGAATAAAACTGGACACACAATACCAAAATATAAGAGAAAAATTAACTCAGAATGAATTTGAAAATGTAAAAACATATTACAATTTAAATGAAAAAGTCTTAGTGTTGTATAAAAATAGACTTTATGTGCCTAACATACCATAAATTAAATTGCTGATTTTAAATGAAGTACACAAAAGTCCTTATTCCAGACATCCTAGGTATCAGAAGATGATAACAATGTTGAGAAAAGAGTATTTCTAGCCTAATATGAAGAATTAAGTTGCTGAATATATAGCTAGGTGTATAGAATGTCAGCAAGTTAAAGTTGAGCATCAACACCCAACAGGTCTTTTACAACCATTACCAATTCCAAATTGGAAATGGGAAGTCATCAGTATATTTGATTTTATAACTAGTTTGCCTAAAAATAAGAAACAAAATGATTCAATAATGGTAGTTGTGGACAAGCTAATCAAGGAAGCATGCTTTAAACCTGTTAAAACAACTCATAAAGCTACTAACATTGCTGACATCTTTATGAAATAAATCTTTTGGTTGCACAAAATCCTGAAGGTAATAATTTCTAACAGGGATCCTAAGTTTACTGGTAATTTTTGGAGATCTTTGTTTAAAGGACTTGATACTAAATTGAATTTTAGTACTACTTATGATCCACAAACAGATGGACAAATAGGAAGAGTCAATGAACAACTAGAATACATGTTACAAATGTATGTGAGAGACTATCCCAAGAAATGGGAAGATTATTTGCACTTAGTTGAATTTGCATATAATAATCATTATCAAGCTTCAGCTAAACTTAGTCCTTTTGAAATATTATATGGTAGGAAATGTAATACTCCCATTACATGGAGTAATCCATTTGACATATTGATGTTAGAACCTGACTTGTTAAAAGAACTAGAACTAACAGTGAAACAAGTACAAAGCAATTTGAAAACTACTCATGACAGACAAAAGTGTCATGCAAACCTTAAAAAAAATCCAAAAGAATTCCAAGTAGGTGAGCATGTATTTATTAAGGTAAAACCCAGAAAGAACTCCTTTAAGTTAGGGACCTGTGCTAAATTAGCACCCAGGTATCGTGTACCATTTGAAATACTAGCAAGAGTGGGGCCAATGGCATATTAGTTAGATTTTTCACATAACCTTAGATTACATAATGTCTTTCATATTTCCATATTGAAAAAGTATGTGCACGATGGTACTCATGTGATTGATTGGATTGTTATTCAGGTAGAACCTGAAAGAGATTTTCAGGTGGAACCAGACTGTATTCTCGATAAGAGGTGAATTTTTCTCTAGAATCACGCCATTGGATAGGAAAAGGTTCAATGGAAACACCTTAGTCCCGATGAAGAAACCTGGGAATTGGAGAGTCATATGCGGGAGGCATATCCAACTCTGTTCCATGAAGACTTAAAATCAACTTAAGGAACATCAAGGACAATGTTGAACTTAAGGGGGGGTGTTTGTAACAAACCTAGAACTGAAAATAAATATTTTCATTTAATTTGAGAAAACATTATGTTAAATTTATTGTAAAGTTTTTATGACCAAGTTGGTCAAGGATGACTGTAATTGAATATTTATTTATTTAAAAAAATAAAACAGAAGAGACACCTGTCCAAAGGAGAATGTTGAAAGAGTGTTCACTGACCCACTAGGAGGAATGAGCAGATGTAGAAGGCTGGTTGACAAGTGGTAGCACTAGCATTTCACTTTTTAGATGTTGCAGGAAGCAAAATCCCTAAAATTGTGGCCATGTTCCATGAGAGGGGGAACTGAGAAGGTGGCTCATTTAATCCCAAAACTGACCCAAATACCTAGGAAATATTATAATTACCATCAAATTGAGCAGGAGGCTCACTACATTCTATTTTCAAGTGAATGAACCTTGTGACTGCTGCAAAACTGAAAAGTTAGGCACACAAGGAATTTGATGAGGGGATAGCTAAAGTGGAATTGTTGAGTTAAGTTTGCTACTAATGATAAGTTGTAGCAAGTTCTGTGTGTACTATTTTCCAATGATCTTCATCCAAGTGGTTCAATGAACAAGATCAAGGGTCCCAAGCAAGTAATTTGGATGCTTTAGGAGACGGTTGGGTGGAACGGTCTCCTTTGGGTGTTTTCCCCCTTCTGCAAGTTATCCGGGTTCTAACTGTTTATTTTCTATCTGTGATTTAATTTCTATATATGTATTTCGTTCATAAAGTGCGTTTAATAGCTAGAGAATTTATTAGTAACTGTCTGTAATATATTTTCTCTGAAAAAAGAAGAGTTTTAGTTTTCTTATCATCATATTATACATAATTTTTTGTTCTTTGTTACTTGCAATGATTAGGATAATTTTTTATGAACAATCAATGCTTTTCTTTCCTTTTTACTGAATACTAGCTACATACATCTAATCTAATTGAGTATTTTAAGTTTCAGATTAATTATTATATTATACATCTTTTATTTTCTCCCTAGCTTCCCATTTTCTTTCTAAGTAAGCTTAAGTTCCAAGGTACACTAGTCATGTAGAAAAGTAAGATCTGTACGAAAGTTAAGTTAGGGTTTAGAAATAAAAATAAGATCTTCACAACATCGATATAGACTTACAATGTTTGTATAAATAGTAGAGTTGCATATTAACCCACGATACTACCTTACAGGTTATAAATTGTAAACGTTTATACATCTGATAAGTATACTAACAAAACATTATATTTACAACCATTAAAACCAGTAAGATAAAAAGGTTAAGCTTTAGATAACTCTATAACAGATCCATCATGGAAACCCTAAATAGACTAAGGTTGAAATAGGTCATGGGTTCAAAACCTTATAAGAAAAACCTTACATTCAAAACAAGAAAGACTAAATTCACTTATATGTATTTGGTCAAAAATAAAAACATTCCGCTAATTACCAGTACAAAACATTGCTCTGCAATTAAAACAAAATAATATCAGAAAATAGCGAAATGGCCTCTCAGCCTTATCATTATTTTTATAACTATTGTGTGATCCAGGTTTGGCCTCATGGCCTTAGTTTTAAAATAAACTATAGAATTATAACAAATCATTTCACCGAGGAGAAAAAGGACTATGCTCTTAAAATATTTAAACTAGAGTTTGAAACCAACAATCCATCCATTATCGAAACAAATTCTTATGACACTAGGTAAAATATTCTCAATCATTTTTTTTGGACATATCTCTACTCTTGGAGTTTAAAATCAAAATGTTAAAATAGAGTGAAAGGCCTCACGTCCCTAACTTCATAAACATCATACTACTGATTCAATTGTGTGCTGGAAATACTTAGAACCATCCTTATGGCCTACATAAGTTTTTCACTAACCAACGAAATAGGGAAATGTCCTTCTGGTCATAAATAGTCTTTATAGAAAACAAAAATACAATACTGTAAAAAAAATATGATTAAGTCAATACATCAACAATAGCCTAACGGGTCTCCTTGTTAGGAAAACAAACCTTTACATTTTTGGATAAAATCATAAACCCAATCGTTATCCATCCTAAGAAAACTATGCACATTCATTATCGACTCCATGGTCGAAGAGTTTTTCTTTACTTTTCAAATACAAATGCCTCATGACTATACCAAAAGAAATTACCACTTTCTTGTCACACAAGTTAAATGTGTGGTTGGATTCCTAGTCCACGCCATGGAAACGCAGGTCAAGCCATGGTGCCACAAGTCACTGAGCCATGGATAAGGAAGGTAATAGGTCTTACCTAGAATGTAACTCTTTATCTTTATAGAGTCCACCACAAAAGCTAAGTATAACAGCTCATCCATGGGAGTCTCTACACATAAACATGACAGAGATCATTTTTTGAAATATAAAGGTTTTTAACAGAAGAAGAATGATAAATTTTCAAACTAGTGAAAGAACATACCTTTAATAAGTTTATCATGCCGAAACTTCGTAGAAAGAATCTAGTCACCAGTGAATAACTAGAGCCACACAAACGAGCATCAATTGGGAAGACAAGGATGATGGGTGTCGAGGGGCAAGCACCTTGACTCCTCCACCAGTGATTACGCCATAAAAATATATACACCAAATGTAGACAGAGGCTGGTTGAAATCAAGCAAGGAAACAAAATATTAGTGCATAGGATGAATAACCACGATAAGACCAACATCGTTTTCGACGCTCATTAAACCCTAGCGTTTATGAGCTCGACAAGTTATGGTTCACAACTATAATCTGTAACACTGTCACGTGATTCCCTTTATTACAGGGTAGGTCAAATCTTACCACTATACCATAATTCCAATTATGTTCCTTGCACAAGGCATTAAACACCTTAGGTTATGTTTGCTTATCGAAATTTAAGTTTAAGGGAAACTTGTTTTATTATGATAAAGAACGTATTCTTTGCTTAGGAGTGAGGAGTTACCTATCTTATGTTTCTTGCTTATGTAGGTGGTTGTAGGGTCTTCAAAATCACCACCTACAATAAGGAAACATAGGTTTTGCGTTAGCCGTAATGCTAATTAATACCTGTGACCCCCTTTCCTTAGCATATAGTTAGGGTCAACATAAACATCATTCACAACAAATTCAGCTGAAAGAATTTAAAAGTTACTTTAACAACCAGAAAGTAGTGACATGTATAACATTACGTTGCATTGTAAACACTGTCGCAAAAGGACCTTTGTTTACTAAGCATAGTTGAAGGTCGTATGAGTTTAATTTTGAAATTCAAATAAAGACACTTTTCTATGGTTGTCACAACTGTTAACGTAAAACATAACATCTTATGGGTTATCTTCATTTGGAAAATTATAGATTGGCTTATAATAATAATAATAAAATCGTAAATTTGGAGATGCTACAACTAGAATCACATAGAAATTATATTTAACAAGTGTAGTTAGGACTAGGCCATAGGTCTAGGCTTATTTCCTAGATAAGAAAACCATTATCATAATAGATTTAAACCTTAATAGCACCTTGGCAAGGTTGCAACCAAGTTGTCTTTATAAATGGAGTCAACGCCAAGCGGACGATACACCCTGTCGTCAAACCATTAAAGAGTCTAATTAATATTATCCATGCAAGTGAGTAAAAACTATGTTACGATAAATAAGAACATGTTATGCTAAATGAGAACATGTTGCGACAAGTAAGAATGGTAAATGTAAACATATTTTTTTATTTATTTATCAAAATTACAGGTATGTGACATACTTGATGCAATTTTTGGAATACATTTCCCCTAACCTCATGCAGGGAAATTGTTGGCAGTTTCCTATGCATCTTCCTCCATGGGGTTTTTATCATTTTTTCTATTTCATATACCTCCTAGTCTTGTGTCATGGGGGAACTACTTTTGAGCCCCTACATTTAGCTATTTCGATCCTCTTGTTTTTTCTTCCTAAGGAGAGAAGTTGTTCATGACCTATTTGTATGAGGGGGCCTGGTTAAAGTGTTTCTCCTTACAAGGCCCCCACTTCCTAAATGGATACATATCAATGGCCACATTTGATCGTTATATAGTGTTGTGACGGAGGGATCCCCTTCCTAGAGGGTAATAGATCATGACTAAACATGAATCATGAATGATTATCATAATGGAAAATAACACTACCTCTATACTACTACCTCCAATACTAGTATATGAATAAAAACCAATCAATAAATATACATTGAATTCTCATAAATTCACTAAAACATGCAATGCTTTAACTTACCAAACTTATAATAATTCTTAATTCTTGTAATTTTATTTTTCTCATTTTCTCCTTTAGGAGCTTGACTTCCTAATTTCAAAAGAAGAAACTAAAAAATACCATCCCATGCAGGAGTGAGCTTTCATTAGAAAAAGTTTTTTGTATTTTTATGATGTATACTACCAAGATGTTTTCCATATTTTTATGATTTCTTAAGTATACATTTTTTATTTTTAACTCTTCATATACTTGTAGCATATTTCTGTCAGATAGATACATGGTACAATGGATATTGATATCCTATGTAAGCAGTTGGAGGGTCTAGCTTTAGGGTCTAGGATGAGGCTCACAACAGTCATAACAACGAGTTACTTGATTATATATGTCGGAATTTGTGGCTTCATAGGAACAAGGTAATATTCCAATACCATGTTCCAATTGTTCAAGTTGTTTCTATGACTTTATTGGGGGATTATAAGGAAATAAATTCTAGTACTACATCCCACAAGAAAAGGTCTATAAGAAGTCTCAATTCGATTATAACTTACCCTATTAGATACATTGATGGTGCATGCCAAGTCTCTGAGGGGGTGTGTAGAGAGGGTGTGATCTTAGTGTTGTTTGAGAACCTTAATTTCCATATCAAATTAGGTGTAGGTTTTGAAACTAAAACTAGAGATGAGTTGTTAGCTCATTCGGGGCTATAATTTTTTTGCACATTCAAAGGTGGTTACTCATTAGCAAGTTTGGGATGATTGAAAATCAATTATTTATTGGGTTTTTGGGTTGTCAAGGTTGATTGTTCTTCATTTGAGATGGTGTAGAGGAATATTCACACTCTCTAAGAATGGTTTTACGACATCCATTTCTCTCATTTCTACAGGGAATTGAATGAACTTGTTGACTCTCTCTCCAAAGAGGCATTATGAGTGTATACATGCACACTATTTTTGATGAACTTATCATGGAAATGTGATCTCCAGAGGTTCTCTAGTTTCTCTCTAAAAATTATATCATGTTGTTTTTTCGAATGAGATTGTAAATTTTGTATCCCCTTATGTTGGTCATATGTGACTGGGAGTTTCTTTTGGGATGTTTAAGTTTCTATAGGATACTACCTTGGGCACATTTCTTTAAAGGCTATTGTTTTGGGTATGCTTGTAGGATAGTTATGGAATTTTCTTTGAAGAATCCATTCGTTTAGAATATGGATTATTTATATCTTTTATATCTTGATTACTATGTAGTATATAATATTATGATTTTTTTGTTGGGAAAAAAGTAAAAAATGATACAATTTTTTATGATTTCTCTAATATATATTTTTCTTTTTCAATATTCACATACTTGTAGCATAATTCTCTTTTAAAGATAAATGGTACATATGTTAATCCCAAAAAACACATAAAATTTAGAAAACTCATGTTGAATAGTTATAGATGATATTCACAATATATTTTTAGTAAATTTTAGATTATACATACTTATCTTTCAATAAGCACAACTTATGTTAAAAATACATTTAGAATTAGGGAAAGTTGTATTATATTTTATAGGCAATTATAAAAATAATTACAATAATTATAATAATTTATTTATATTAACTTATTTTTATTATAGTTTTAAATTACTATCTTTATTTTTAGAATTTTATCTAGATAGATATATTATTTATATAAATAAGCACAACTTAGGTTAAAAATACATTTAGAATTAGGGAAAGTTGTATTATATTTTATAGGCAATTATAAAAGTTTATTTATATTAACTTACTTTTACTATAGTTTTAAATTACTATGTTTATTTTTAGAATTTTATTTAGATAGATATATAATTTATATAAAATTTTACATATGTAAAAAGTTTTTTTTATTTAATTTATTAATATTTAACTAAATTATACATACATTTTATATATTTAAATACACTACAAAATTTAAAAATTTAAAAAAAAAACGATAAAAAATAATGTAAATACACATACAAATTAAGTCTTTTAATTTGTCCTACTTCCTTCACGACATTGTCCCTTTATCCCTTTACATATCTACCATCTCCCTAAATTTCCCACCCCTTTATATTTTATTTTATGTGCTTTCTCCCAAATTTCCTTGCAACAATACTAGAACCCAACCCATGCTTTAGAAATATTGATTGAGAATGAACTAAGAATTTTATGTCACTAAAAACGAAAAATTAAAATTGAGGTAAGCAATTGGATTGGTTAGAAATGGGAAATGTTAATTTTTTTACTAAATTTTGAAAAGATCAGATAATATTATTATTAATTGCATTTAATATATAATAAATTAGATTTAATATATATAAGAGTGTGAGATGTGATTTGGTTTGTTAAGAATATGGTTGTTATTTTTTTATTAATATAATATTTTTGTTGTTAAGTTTTTATGTAAAAAAACATATTATAAATTTAATTAAAAATTAAATTTATATATAATAAATATGGACCAAAGCTTTTATAAAAGAAAATTTTAAGTCCAAATATTCTAAAAAATATTTTCTCCCATACAAATTTAATCTTTTTTAATAACTTAAGTAATACAATTAGCTTTAACTATACATAATAGTATTTATAAACTTGAATTTAACAATATATGCATAATGTATTCCATTTTGTTTTCATTATATTTTTTAAAATTTTGAACATTTAAATTATTATTTATACTTACATATTCTTTGTATTCATCATATTCTTTGGATTCATTCTATTTATAAAAATGCATAATAATTGTTCTTACTCTATTAGTTTAAATAAAGCCCTCACCTTTTTCCAATTTCAATAAAAAAAGAAGTCATGCCCAACAAAATGAACAATTTCATTTAAGCTTATAGTCGAAAGCCTTTTGGGAGCATTCTATTAATGCAATGAGTCATTTTTACCATGTAATATTGAAATTGTTTTTGTTTATGAAAATAGACATTGACATACACTGATTTTTATTTAAGGAAGTGGCAAATCAATAGAAAAAAAAAAATTACATAGAAGCAATATATCATAAAAGCTCTTCCAAGTTGGATCAATATATCTTTCTGATATTTTATGAGTCATAAGAATACAAATTATACCAAAATCTAAAGCTATAAATCCAATATAAATCCAACATAATAGGAAAAGAAATATTAAAAAAAAACACACACAAACTATTTTGTGCCAAATTTGTCTCTGGATAGAATAGGCTTTCTGGAAGATGATCCATTCCTACATGCATGTGAAACAGAAAAGCGCGAGTGTCGCCGTTACTAAGTCTAACATCCCCTCCGTCCATGAAGATAGCTTCTGCCCAAACGAAAAGGATCCCGAAATGGTAACCAAATATTATAATAAATTGTTACTCATTTTAAAGGCGATTATTGTTCCGGAAGATCATAACGAAGTCTCTAGGCCACTTATTTTGGATGTAATAATAATAACAGATTCATTTATTGTAGAAAATATGTGATGGCATTAATAGAGGTCCCCAGCCTGTTATAAATATTTGATAAAATCTGCCATAATGGTTGGTGTTCTATGAGAATTGGAGAGAATTATAATCTGCTGATACTGATACAGATACAGTACAGGGTGAGTAACAGTCTCCGTTGGGATGGGTGTTCTATGAGTTAGACTAAGACTACAGAAACACAGTGAGTGATAGTCTTAGTCTGTGTTGCACTTGGTGTTATATTTATAATCTGCAGATACACGGTGGGTGACTGACAGACACTGTGTTGCTGAGAAGAAGATGGCAAAACTGACGGTCATCAACTTCAAAACATTTATCGTGATGATGGCAATCGTTCTTATCTTTATATTTTTGGTGTCCGCATCTGGTATTATTATTTTACTAGTTATGCAATATTTATATGGAATAAAAGAGGAAGGGTTCTCTTCTTAAATTGTAAGATAAAATAAGTGTATTGTAAATTTATTCTTAGATAAGTGTGTTGTTTAAATTTAATTTATTTACGATTTAATTGTTTTAAATTTAAAATAAACATTTATAAAATATATATATCAAAAATATTTTAAAACAACCAAAAAGGTTCATGTCATCTTTGCATATGCCATGGGCAAGCATATTATCAATATTCTAGACACACACAAAAATTAGACCACTAATATATGGAAGTAGACACATTATAAATACAACAATATGTATTTTAAAATTTAAATAAATATGGTCATTCAAAAGTTTAAAGTAATATTCATTCTTCATTATAAATAAATTTCAACATATCTCAAATTTGAAATATATATGATATAACAATCTTATCTATTTTTTTAATGTTGTTAAAAGTAATGTGTTACTTCCAGGTTTAGTTTATAGATCTGGGTACATATTTTAATTTGTTTTTCTTTGCAAAACCTATTTTAATGTAATTTGAGTTTATATTTATTTATATAAAAACAATGTAGGTTATTATTTTAAATAAAATTTTAATAAATTTTAATAATAATATTTAATAAATCTTTAAAATATAAAAGTTGTATATATATTTTAGCATTATAAGTAAATAAGTGAAAGGTTTTCATGAAAACCTTGATATATGTTACTAAAGAGTAACTCCAACTTTCATATTTCTTAAAAAAAAGAATTGAAAAAAATTCAAATGAACACAAAAATATCATAATAAATACAACCCAATAAAAACAAGTTAAAAGGAAATGAAATTTCTAACTCAATATTTTTGTTATCAAGAGTGCTTCTTTAATAATTCCTCATGGTTAAATTTGCACTCTATTTAATAAAAACTAAAATAGTTTCCAAAAATAATAATTATGAAACGTTGGATATATAAGTTTAATTCTAATTTTATAGTTGAAATTGGTTGTTTTTATTTATTTATCTTTATATCTTTAAATTAAAAATGTTGGATATATTTTTTTTTTAATTTAAATTTTATAAGTGGATTTGTTTTTATAGTATTGAAGTAAAACTAATCCAGAAAAATGATTAATAGAGGGTGGAAAGCTTATTTTTGTCTTGAAAACAATTTTAAATCAATCAACCTAGTCATGAAGGATCATAAAAACACTCTTTAGAACTCTTGTCATTTTAGTTATCTTATACAAATGTGAAGTTTGGGGTTGCAACATTTCTAGAGAATTTTGGAGAGAGATTGAGTGAATCTAGAAGCATTTTATAACTTAGAACCTCAAAGAAACTTACATTTTATCTTATTCTCCTCATAGAAGTAGGTCTTTCCCACATCAAGAGCATGGCTATGACTAGGTATCTAATGCACAAGCAGAAGATAACATAGACATCTTAAAATTGCTTTAAATCAAGTCAAAACCACCTACTAGTGAAGTAGGGTTGATGTAAATATACCATGGCTTTGTTAAACCATTAGGGAATTGACTAAAAGAATATCCATAATGTTAAAAATATTATTATATTTCATTTTAAAGAGAAAATGTGGTGCCAAAAGATTTGAAGGTTAAACAAGGTGGTGGTCAATTCCTAAAACACTTTGTACATAAAGAATTTTCTATATTTGTGTGTTTATTAGCATTGAGAATGAAAATCACTTTCCCTTATAAGGGCCTTCTAACACCTCTAACCCGCTAAATTGACAAAATTATGGTGAGCTAAGAAAGCTTCTCTTCAAAGTTATTTTTTTTTGTGAACTTAAACTTTTTACATTAAAAAAAATTAATATTTACAATTTCTTAATGATAACTTTTTAAAAAACTTTAAATTTATTTTGATACTATTAAAAATATTTAAAATATATTTTTTAAATGTTTGTTAAAAAATAAAGCATTAATGTAACTTACATAACTCACACTCAACCCAAACCTACTTGATATTGTTTATCTATTAGTAGATATAAAGATGTTGGAAATAATATCGAAATGCACTCTACGTAGAAGCAAAGCATCCTCTTACTTTATCTTCTAGGACATAAAATATTTCTAGTATCCGCAATATTCTCCAAAATCATTCCTTCACTATAAAGTGTTCATTGTTTATTGGATATCTGTTTGTGTTGAGCACTTGAAGCATAGATAATAATGTTGGCAAAGTCTTTCCTATATAAATCCACGGATTTCCAAAAGCAATTCTTATATCTTTTGATTATCCCTATCCCCTACAACGACAACCACAAGAAGCAATCCTCTAACCATTCGTGACACCACAACCTCACAACCACAATTTTAGACATCATGGGAAACCATACATGTACTATTAGTACTATTAGTGGGATTTCTTTTTAGACCCAAAGACACAGATGATAATTATTTAAGAAAACATGCACAATCATGTAATATTAATCACTAAAACTATGAAAACTGGATAAAAAAAATATAACAGCAAAATGGAGTTCTCTTGTTAACAAAATTAGATTATTAATATTAACTTGTTTTTCTCGGTATAGGAAGATATTATAGAGCACATTATTCTTTGAAAAATGTAATTAAGTTTCTCCATATAGATGCCCAAACCTTGTTTATATCCTTGGTATAACCTCCATGAAGTGAATAGAATAAATATGCGAGAATTGAAATCTAATTGAAATATCTTGGCTGAGGAATCAAACAAATTTGAGATATGTCGGAAATATAAGTGCTTTCATAGTTTACTAACAATGTTTGTAACAGACCCTAAAAATCGTAAAAATAAAAAGATTTATTTACTGCATGATATCTAATAATTACTAGATAGTAATACAGCAATGTTACTACCAAGTCTTAAAGTTGTTAAATTTTTATCTGCTTAGAAGGTGTTTTATCGACACCACGTTACTTCTATGATAAAATTATGTGATTTGCTTTTAAAAGGGCAGTAAGGTATTTTGTTGATGTCATTTGTCTATTTCTCGTTTTGAGTTTGCTTAAGAGAAGACTCAAGGTCTTACTTAGTATGCTGACTAAAACATATTCATCTTTTATTTGATCATCGCACGAAACAAAAACTTCAAGGAATAATTACCAAGTAAAGGAATCCAGAAAGAAGATAAGCGAGCATGCTTAAATTTGATCTTTCCACCAGACTTTTGAAAATAAAAACCTAAAAGCAAGGGGGCAATTAGTCCAAGGCTCAAACACTTAAGAACCTACTCTTACAAGTGGCAAGGTTACCATAACACAAATACAAAGTTAGAGCTTCAATTTTTTCATGGGTGGTTTTTCAACTTAACCCCTTGTTGAAGGATTAACAGGTGCTTATCAATAAAAACTTAATATAATATACGGTTGTGCTATGGAAATGGATTCTTATCGGGGTATACGAAGCTCAAGGTTTGAGGTAGGGTTCGAATGGTTGACAGTCCTACACAGGGATGATTTTAAGAACCCCCCCTAGATTTTTATGTATAAAAAATGGGTGAATCTCTCCAATATATAGGAAAATTTGAAGGCGATTTTATCAATAATATAATATGTATATATAAAAAAATTGGCGAATCTTTCATTTTATTATATAATGTTGTAAAATCTTGGCGAATATTTAATTTTATTATATAATGTTGTAAAATCTTGGTGAATCTTTCACTAAGTTATAAGATATTGTAAATTTTTGGCGAATATTGAACTTCATTATTAAAAATTGTAAAAACTGGCGAATCTTTCACTGATTCATAGAATATTGTCAAAATAGAAGAACAACAACATTAGTCAAATAACATGAATCACATCATCAACAACAGGAAACTCGTAGACTTACAAGTCACAACTGGAAGGTGTTAGTGAAACACTACTGCACTGACTAGATTTAGGGAAAGTGGGGACTCCACTTGTTATCTCATCCCTTAATGGTCCAGCGGACATGTGGGGACCTGAATCTTGACAAGCTGATAAACTGATAGAATCATACATTATGCTCGATCTTGGCCTCCATTAGCCAAGTATGGTCATGGAGGCTAATACAATTATGCATTGTAATTATGCCAATTGATTATTGCATTAGATGAATGTTGGTCTTGTGTCAAATAGGTATCCTATGATCAATGCATAGGAACCTAGTGCATAGGCCATTTTTCTCTTCGCCTAGCTATGTAGATCTCGTTTATTTTTTTGAATAACAATAAGTATTTACAAAGAAAATATACAATCAGCGTAAAAGAATAAAAAAACTGAAGACAATTAATTCATGCAACTAAAAGGTAATAAAAGAATATTTTATCAAACCCTAAAACCAACCTTGATTCAAGCTACAACAAAGGATTAAATCAAGCATCGAATGACAACTAGAAGCATTCAAAGGACTAACACAATATTTAACCAAAATACACACAAACTTCAAAAATTGACAAAATACTTCAAACAAAAGCAATAAACAAACCATAAAAAATTGTCAAGATATTCGTGCTAAAAACCAACATGGTTTCATGTACTTGAATGAGCTCATTCTTGCTTAGCGAAAGTGTTGTCAAATTAGTTATTTATCATTTAATGTTAGGAAACTATCTATGTGAAGAGATAGTTCCTAGGCCTAGCTTTCTCAAATTGCAGCGTCATTTCCTGTCACATACAAGAAAGAGACAATGTAAGAGATAAATATCAAACCATCAATCTTAAAATAAGCTGCATGAAGGTAACTTTAGCTCAAATAATCAATGTTACAACAAAAAAGTACAATGTAGAATGTATTTTTACCTAAAACACAACCTCAAATTCATATACAGTGATCACCACTGACCAACAAGGGTACATGGAACACCTAGACCAAAATAAGACTCAAGAAGTTTAATAGTATTAGGCTTCAGAACATGGTTCTCTTGCAAGTAAAATTTATTCATTCAAGCATGTCCTTGAGTAGTATTTTAGTAATACTCAAACCTGCCATTGACCTAGTTCTGTTCAAATTTAAATTCAGATATTTTGTGTAGATATCATTATAAATGACTCTCCCCATGAGGGTCACCTCATCATCTTTCTCATGTAAATCCAAAGTCAAAAACAAATACCTTCAATTTTGTCTCCTGTTTGTCCAAAATGATATCTTCACTGCAATTAATGCATCAGCTCTTCCATCTACTATTGTATTGTTGTTCAATAAACTAAGGCATGCCACAGTACTATGGTTTATTCACATTAACAAGTTTTTGACTGATTTGACTTTAAAAGGTGCAAGAAACAAAATCCTTCAACTCTTTGTGCTTTTGAGAAGAACTAAAAACTTCCCTTAATTAGCAGACAGGTTATCCTCAAGAATAGTGTTTCACTGATCAAGGAAGTCTTCAAAGAGTCCTTCAATATGCTACCAACAATCAAAACAGTTTCAAATCATGCTAGAAAACTTAGCAAATAAGTTCATAATTCCTGCTTAATTTTTAAAGTGCTTCCTTTAATCTCAAAGAATATAATTAGTATTACAAATGACCTCTTTACAGAACTCGATGGGTGAACCATCAAAATATTCTAGAACAAGCACCTAGCCCCAATCACGTATTCATATGCTTTTGAGGAATTGTACCTCAGTGGGTGTCCTTGAAAGTTGCCACCTTCACTGATGAACCACAAATCCATCAATACGTCTTATTCTAGTTTGAATATTAACAACAAAATGGACAAGAATGGTCTTATTATTCCCTGAAATTCCTAATTAAGTTCTTCAGTTTTCCAAATTCTTTTTTGATATGTTAAACCATTCATTTTGAAGAAAACTAACCCTACAACAACATCACAAATCCCAAATTACCCTTAAATCCATAATCATGTGAGGCCATAACAATCCACTTCACAACCAATGCAATCCTTTCTGCATGAATACTAGTCAGCCCACGACCTTCCTTTTCTCTACCAATGTTGCAAATGTCCAAGGAAACTGGTGGTAGACCATGTTCACCAGGTAAAAATTGTTAGAATACATTGTATAATTTATCCTCTCTGAAAAGGAAAACAAAAAAATTATTGTTGAGTGAATAGTGATCATAGGAGTCAAGTTTGGTTATTCCTAAAGTTTGGAAAATATAAATTTTCAGAAATCGATCATGTAACCTTTCTATTTACAATATGTTTCTTAGTGAAGGCTTTTTCCTATATACCTTAAAATTATCAAAATTTCATTTAACTGAAATTGTATCAATCATTAGAGAATTTAAAGTTTAAACAATCCATACATATGATAGGTTGTTGTAGTGGCCCCGAATTCACCAGCCACATATGAAATGCACTTTGGAGTACCAATGGCAAGGGAAGTGCTCAATACTCTAAATATTAGACATGATGCACACACAAGGTCTCTCATTTTGAAGCATTCAGAAGCCAAGGTGGTGTTTGTGGATTACCAATTCTTGGAAGTTACAATGGTAGCAGTGAGGAACCTTTCTCAAGTGACATAGGAATTACCATTAATTATTGTGATCCATGAACTGGAAAAATCTAGATAATATTCTTTGAATGAATATCATAAAGATCTTCTTGATTATGAAAAGATTTTGATAAGTGGAGATCCAAATTTTCAGACTCACTAGCCTGAAGATGAATGGGAAGTTATCTCATGAAACTACACATCATGAACCACGTCTAGTCCTAAAGGAGTTGTATACAGTCATAGAGGTGCCTATCTCAATACAATTGGTATTATTTTAGCATGGGAAATGAAGTCTAAGCATCTTTACTTGTGGACAACACCCATGTTTCATTGTAACAACTGGGGATTTCCATGGGGCATGGATGCACAAGGTTGCACTAGTATTTGTTGCAGAAGTGTAAATGAAAAAGACATATTTGATTCCATTGTTGAGAAAAAATTAGTCCACTTATGTGCAATGCCAATTGTTTTAAGTATCATTGCAAATGCGCCACCTCATGAAATAAGACCACTTCCTCACACCGTAGATGCTAAACACACTTGCTACTTTTTCACCCTCAAATATGAGTTATGTACTCAAGTAAAGAAAGCACCCCATTGTTGACAATATATGTATAGAAGAGCAGCATGGCACATCAAATGACTGCTTCATTCTAAGGAGATCCCAGGTTTTCAAGATCTCCACTCCTTATCAACTATAAGCCATAAATTTTTTGAAGGGATTAAGATCTGGCTATGGGGTGTTTTTCATTAGAATCCACACACATCGCTGCATAAGTGATTATGCCTAAGAAATCACTAACACGATGGTCATGAACATAGATACTTAAAATACTAGACACAACTGCTACCTTTTCATTCTCAAATATGCACTATACACTCATGTAAATAAATATAGTAAGGAAAAGAAACACAACACATTGACCAACACCTCTAGTCTAAGGAGACTCCAACATTATTGGTTTTCAAGATCTTCACTCCTTATCAACTATAGGACATTTGTTTTAGTCTGTAGAATGGGATTAGGATCTAGCTTTAGAGTATTCTGCATGGGAATCCACAGGCATTTCTTCATAAGTAAGCATGCCCAAGCAATCAATGAAGTTAACATCCAGTATTTTACCCATGAGAATTTGCACATTCCAGTCATATATTAGTGACATCATCAATACGTACTTCATTGTATCATCATAAGAAAAACACTCATGGAATCCCCACAACAACATCTGTGAAAGACAAGATTTGTCAATGATCACAATGCTTATAACATGCTTAGATCATAATAAGTATCACATTATGAGTATTCCAACAAAGCTAGAATGGAAAATAGGTTTATATATTGGACACTAAACTTATAGTCTTATACATCATGCCATTATATATCTAAAGTATCAGTCAATTAGGTTGTGAGCCTCATGTTTTCCTATTAGGGTTTCATGTTTTCAATCCTCGTATATGCAATAAAACCATAATCCAAACACAATTTAAATTTAAACGCATTTAGCATGCATATAATATATAACATGCCAAAAGAATCCATATATATGAAAGTCCATGCATCAACCAAGAACCTACTTCCAACAAACCTTAATAATAATGCACCCATATAATCAATTAGAAATATGAACAGTAAATAAAAACAGCATGCATTACTGCAAATGAAAACCTCCATAGAGTTATAGAACTCCTAACTAGCCAAAATGATTTCTAAACCAACACACCATTTTAGGACACTTATATGCAAAATTAAGCAGTGAAAATCATAGCTATTGTACCCTTACAATCTCCCACTGATTTAAAATTTTGTTTTAGATTTAACCATTCAATCAAGCACTTAAAAGTGAAAAGTTAAAAGCAATAACCACCAACATTCAGAACTGACACAGGAAAAACTAATGAGTATCCACAAGAATCTTTATCTCTTGAATATTTATATGTTCTAGCATCATGCAGTCCGTGATATAAAGAAGAATATCCAGATGATATAAATATCTATCCATGTTTGTAAGTTACAATGGCAAAAATTTTGGTTCTACTTTAAAATCTCTTCACTCTCAACCTACAGAAGATGTTGAATCTACCCTGACATTAAAACTGATGATGTCTGCAAATTTTAGGATGCACTCAGAAGCTTTATCTCTTAAAGCTTTCTCAGTTCTAGCATCATATATATTTGATGATATCAAGATGAATATCCAAAGAAAATAAATATTTAGATATTTTATAAAGTTCCACCATCAAAAATTAAAATACATAGTTTTATGTTACAATCTCCTCATACTCAACCCACACAAAGTATTATGTCTACCTTGAAATCAAAACTAATAATGTCTACAAATCTTGGGGATGCAGTCAGAAATGATTGAAGGAAAAAGCTAATGCAAAACAGAAAGGACAGAGGGTTTGATATTTGACAGAAATCTTGGAAATCCCAAAAAAACAAAGAGACATAACTTCCAAGAAGTGTGTCATTCAATTAATCATTGAATATGCAGTCAAATTCAATCATTAAATCGAAATTTGCTCATATAATACAAAACAACAAAGTATAATTTATATAATGCAATCAGACTGTCTTTCAATTTCAAAACTACAAGTTTTTCAAAATATACCTAATCCATTTCCAGAATTTCATTATGGTCTTTATTTAATTCCATAGGAACAAAACGTACAAGCTTCAGCCTCCTTCTTTCCAACAGAAAATACTTCAAATCCACTGCCCAATGCCTGAAAACCACCCAGCAAAGGTGTAGAAGCCACAACAATCCACCTTATGGCATAACATAATACTGGGTGCTAGGGAACATTTTACCTCATGGACTCCCATTTTGCTAAATGTGCATTATAATTCAAATGCTAATTTCTACACTTAAATAGATATCTTGATTTTCAAAATATCTCACAAATATTACTAATATTTTCATTAAAATCATAATAAAAATTGAAGGAATTTACAAAAAAAATCCTATACAAAGAAGCTATGGGTACATTCTAAATGACATGAGAACATTTCTATCGATATAAATTATGCCAACTCATACACCACCCACCTTCGTCATTTCATTCCTCCTCTTCCCTATTTCTCATCCCTAAAGACAACCTCAGCCAAATATGACCTTCTCTCCACATCTATTTGGGATATTGATCTTGACTCTCACCCCCATTCCATCTACCTAGCCACCCACACCCCCACACCTAGCTTCTACTCAATGAACTATTTGTTCAACCAGGAGTACAAACTCCATCACAAGCATCTTAGCTCAGTTTGACACATGCCCCCCCCCTCTTTCCCCACCTTCAGAGATCCTATATTTTCCTCCTATTTCGTATAAAGCAAGAATTCATTTCCTTGTGGAGACACAAGCTTTGTATAACACTTTTATGTTCTCCCAAAACCTTTTGGTGCACCCTTTCTCTAGGCATATTGCTCTCTACCCAGACTTAGACCTGCAATGCATGTTCTCTCATATGATCTTCCTTTATGATTTCCCTACATAGGCCCCTATATATATCACCTCCACTCATATCTTCCCATATTTTCTCATCCAATGACATCAAGCAAGCAGTCAGGGTCATGAGCACTCACACGACAATTGATGAGGAAGAATTCGAAGCCAACTTCCTAAAACATGCTATTCACTCCCTCAACTCTCACACTGTTGATTTGTTTAACTTATGTTGTTTGTTTTAGTTTACCCAATATTGGTCACTCAAATACGAATAATTACAAAACCATCATAAGGGCACACATTCTCCAAGCTCTGCATTACAGTTCTTCATTTATGGCTTTTAAACAAACTTGAAAGGAGGTGACTAAGGGCCAAAGGACATGCAAATTTCTGCTCAGAGTACTAGACTACAAACCATATTTCCACACACACAGCCATTACTGAGGAGGTTCACAATTGCTTTTCGAAAGTCTTATACTGCTTTCTTAACTTTTTAAAGCATTTGACAGCCCTTTTAACATGTGGCATCATGTTGGAAGATTTCATTTTGCATGAGGTTATAAAATTGCCTTATGCCAAAACCTTCATTCAAATCTGTGTTTTTAGCTATCATTCTTGCTTAGTTTGACTTTCCAATTGGAACACAATTTTCCTTGCTAAGATTTTCTATCCAAATTTCATCTCAAATTTCCCATGCTGCCAAGCAGAAAGAAAAAAAACAGCTTTCCTTGCCAAAACACTCATTCAAAGCAACAAGGAAATTCATCTAAAAGGTAAGGAAAGCTATCCAAACAGCAAAAAGGTCATACCTGGCTTGCATTAAAATCTTTTAGAATTTTATTGTTATTTATTCCCTCTA
Source organism: Pseudotsuga menziesii (assembly GCA_001517045.1). Lineage (NCBI taxonomy): Eukaryota > Viridiplantae > Streptophyta > Pinopsida > Pinales > Pinaceae > Pseudotsuga > Pseudotsuga menziesii. Next base: position 360,063 of record LPNX010179469.1, on the reverse strand, counting down.
GCAATAAGGGTGACTTGGTTCGAGGTGATGATAGTTCCATATATACAGATTTGAGAGATAGTAGAAGGGTCGAATCATGCTATATGTTATCTCCCAAAATAAAATTTTCAATTGGGAGATAAGAAATTCATTAGATGAAGCATCATTAAATTTTTTAAGAGACTTTTAGAATAGCTTTGGACTTATATTCTATAAGAGCTCTTGAGTCAACACTTCATTTGTAAAAAATCTCAAAAGATAGGTTTCGGTGGCTAGGGAGTATGTTTTAAAATTCTGTAAACCACTGAAAGCACTCGCTTTCGGTAACTAAGACTACAATTTCGAGGCTCTCTAAGCCACCAAAATAGCAGATCAATTATGCCACTATTTATCTATATTGATTGTTATGAGATATTAATCAAGAATATGAATAACTAAAGAAGGAAAATGACAAGGGTTCAGTTTTGTAAGAAACAGGGAGAGGATTAGATCAACAGAATATTACTTCAAGATCACTCTAGTGATGAACAGGAGCAAAAGAACTTCACTTGTCATCAAGAAAGCTGAGAAAAAATACATTTTTGAAATTTTGAATATTAGTTGCAAAACAGAGCTTTCGATGGCTTAGGCAGGATTTCATAGTTGTTCTTAGCCACCGAAAGTAGAGCTTTCGGTGGCTTACAGGTTCTAATTTTGGCTCTTTAGCCACCAAAAGTGCAGAACAGGGCAGAGAGGCATTATTTTTTCCCAAATCACGGTTTTTTGCTTCCAAATGGAAAGAGGATGGTCTCTATTAAAAGATAATAATTAAAGGCATATGTATCATCTTTCTGTTTCAGCTTTGAAGCGACAGAGAAGGGAAAAAGATCAAGTGGACTTTCTATTTTGGTCAAGATACTGCCCAGCTATAAAGGAATATTTCAAGTTCCTTGTAGTCACCTTGAAGGTTATTGAAGAGGTCAGATATTGCTGCAGCTGTCGAAGATATGAAGAACAGTCCTTCGCTCATGAAGAAATGTGGTGTTTTTACTATGCTAAGTCATCATTTTCAAATGATGATTCTGAGCGACTGGAGAATCATTTTTCAAAATTGGAGGAGCGTTTTTTTCATAACATGTTAGAGGAAACAAGCCTCTCTCAATTTTCCTACAGGTGTCATAGATTAAGAGAATCAAATCCATCTCTGAGCCCTAATTTTCAAATCTCATAATTTCCCTATTTGACACATTTTTTTGAAATACATATCTCGGGAAAATGAAAACAAATTTCAAATAAATGAGAGAGGTTTTTTCTCAAAACAAACTAATCCACAAAAAAAAAAATTAGTTTATACACAGGTGTCATATATTTGGAGAACCAAATCCATCTCTAAGCCCCAGTTTTCAGTAGTTTGGCCCAATTTTGTGGCAAGAGATGACTTGTCAGTCAAGGTGGCAAATTCAACTTAGCTTTCAGCCTATGAATATCTACTGCAGCTGTTGAAGACTATGAATGCCATGAATATCATCATGATAAGGGTTTGACCTTCAAAATAGGATCTTTTCCTATTCTCTTGCAACTATTTTTTATTGTCTATTTTTAGTAAATCATATCCAGTTTCTTAGGATCTGGAACTATCTTGTAAAGGCTATAAAGCCTAAGACCTCAGAAGAAGTAGAGGTTGATTTTGAGTTCTAAACTATACTTTTGTTGTGATAAAGACACTTTCTATAATATGTTCAGTCTGCAAGCTTCTTTCATTGTTATTTGTCAGATCTTCTTTTACATTTCTGTTCTATGCTTATGAGTGGAATTACGTTATTTATCTATGTTTACATAATCCATTGGTAACTGTCATCTTACCATATGATTAGTGAGCAAAGGATCATAAGTGATCATACTAGTTTTATTGGCCCATCATATATATATGGTTATGTGTATGTTTTCTGGTTAATAAAGTCAGTTTATTCATCCATATTTATAGATTACCTATCTGACAGTAGCTCTTGAAGGCCTTGTTTTGTCTGAATGTAGTTAAGACTATCTTGAGTATACCATTCAATGAGTTAGATATTCATTTTGATCCAATATTACCCATCATTGAGTGAACCATTGAAATAAAAGTTAATTTACCAGGTATCTTCGAGTTACAACCTAGAAGAGTTTCCTGGAGTGATAACAAATTGGCATCACTACCGGGGAGAGGAGATTAAAGCTCATCTTCCTTGGGACACGACACAAATCCTGCTTTGATGATAGACAAAGCCTGGACATTTACTTGGTTGTAATTTTCTATCTGGTGAGTTCATTGAAGAACTGTGGCTCCAAGAAGGGCTCATACCAGAGCAAATCAAGGGAGGCCACCAGCAACACCTGTTGCAGACCCAGAGAATATCATCAGAAGAGGAAAAGCTCTAAAAAGGCAAACTTCTAGAGCAGCAAGGACATCTAGATCAGGTATCTTAAGAGGTACTGCATCTTTATCTATACCTGAAACACCTTCCATTAAGTCTACTTATGTAGAAGCTTCTTGTTCTCAGAAAAATATAGTTGAATCAGAGAATCCAAAGAGTGATGAGCCTTCATTAGATTCTGTTGTTATAAATCCTTTTCCTGAGAATTTTTCTGCACATAGTTTAGGGAAATAAGTTAAACAATATACCCCTGAAGAGGATTGCGCCTCTTCTCTGAAATCTTTGCAAACAGAACCAGAAAAACTCTATTCTTATACTCATACCAGTTTTCCTACAGTAGAGTATGTTCTTCAAGATTTGTTTGTAGAGGGAGAAGAAAACCTAGCCCTGCTACTAGGGCATATTTACAAAGACTTCTATTTCCATGATCCATCTGAATTTAATAAGTCTCCACTGGGAAGGATCCAGTTGACAGAAGATGAAGGAGCTTAATTTCAAATCCAGGTACCAGTTCATTAGTCTGCTTCATGAACTGTTGTTTTTATTCATCGGCTCTTTCATGCTTTTCCCTTCACATGTAAAGAGAATCATTTTTTGCTTTGTATATTCAGAAAATCATCATCCTTCTTGTATACATCTGTCTTTAGAAGAAGAATATCTGCATACTACTTATATTGTAGATGTTGATTCAGTACGTATACCTCAGCCCGTTCATAAAGATGATCATTGTAATCAAATATCCCTTGAATTTGATCAACCATGTAACCATACAGAGGTCAAAACCGATTCAAACCCTGTCCAGACTTCAGCACCCTTGGGAATTACTACTGAACCTTCTCATCAACCCATTAACATTCATGATCAGTCCTCTACTTTTCAAAATAAAATCAGAATGAAGATGTTCAAGCCTTTAAGGCTACCCTTTCTTCTTCATCCTTATCCACTTGACTGCTTGGAATATCTTCCTCGGTTTTCTGGAGAAAACCAAGTTTCAGCTAAGAGGCACTTAGAATCTTATGAGGATTTTGTTGACCAATTTCAAATTGTTCATGAAGATGTGATCATGAGATCTTTCTCCAAGTCTTTGATCAGAGATGTTGCTGCATGGTTTAAGGGTCTGAGAGCTGATTCTATTGGCTCTTGGATCGAGTTGTCAAATGCCTTTTTAAAACATTGAGGTGAGAAAAATTCTCTTGATTTGTATCTCACTGACTTTTATGCTTTGAAGAGAGGGGAGGATGAAGCTTTGTCTATTTTCAAATGAAGGTTTTACAGCAGCTATCATGACATGCCTTCGGAGATCCGGCCTACAGAGACAGTTTCCATGATATATTATGTTATGAGTTTGCATTTAGAACATTCCCTTCTTTTGCTAGAAAGAAGGTTTTTATCTCTAAGGAGCTTGTTTGAAGATGCTCAAGAGGTGGAGGAAAACATCCATGTTTCCATAAATATCCAAGAGCATATTGAATTTGAAGACCTACATGCACAAGAGAAAAAAGACTATCAGTACATTTCATATTCAGATCAAGAAAGCAATGAGTATGCAACAAATATGGAACAACAGCCTGAAGGTGAGTATATCTCATAGTCAGAATCATATTCTTCAGTAGGTGTAGAATACTCTAGAGACAGGTGTGAGTTTGAATTTTATGACCAGTTTGCAAATCAAGAAGATCCTATGGTAACCAATGATTGTATAAGCAACTACATGTTTTTAGCTGATCAAAATTCATATGATGTAAAACATGTTCTATCATCATCTTTTGTGCATTTGTTTGAGGAGGAAGTTACAATGATTGATGATCAATCTCTGATCACCAGAAAACAAGAAGGTCATCAATTTTCCAATAGAGGAATAGTCATGGCTAGGCAAGAGGCTTCCATAAATATGCAATTGTTTCCTGAGAGTCAACATATTTTTTATCTTGGTTTGAAAGACCCGGTGGCATCCTTCATGGAATCATATATTTCAGACAACTTGAAAATTTCAGACTTCCTTAGCTTGCCAGTGTTTCCGGGTAAGTATGGTTTCCTAAAAAACTTCTTATCACTGTTGTTACATGTCAAACATCATTTGTTGATCAGTGATAAAGATGAAATTTCTTCAGTATTTAAATTGCTTGGATGGTTGTTATGGAAATCATCCTTTACCTAACCCGAATGCAAAAAAGGTTAGAGTAGAGTAGTGTAGGAAATAAGCTCGTTGCCCGAACATTTATTTTCTTCCAATTTGCAGCATAAATATCAGTTAGCTTATGTAAATAAAGGTGAGTCTTGATGATGGAATTTTTTGAAGATGTACAGATATCAATTGCACAAGTCTCAAGAATTTTCAGAGATTGGTTGCACATGCTAAATGACTCCATGCCCAATGGAACACTAGACTAGGTTCTGTATTTTGTTTGTCCAAGAAAGGCATCAGATCTATGGTTCTTGAAACTTCACAGGGAGGCTTTCATCACCGAGTAGGAGCCAGATGTTATCTCCCAAAATAAAATTTTCAATTGGGAGATAAGAAATTCATTAGATGAAGCATCATTAAATTTTTTAAGAGTATTTTAGAAGATATTTGGACTTATATTCTATAAGAGCTCTTGAGTCAACACTTCATTTGTAAAAAATCTCAAAATACAGGTTTCAATGGCTAAGGAGTATGTTTTAAAATTATGTAAACCACCAAAAGCACTCACTTTCGACAACTAAGACTGCAATTTCGGGGCGCTCTAAGCCACTGAAATCATAGAGAAATTATGCCACTGTTTATCTATATTGATTGTTATGAGATATTAATCAAGAAGATGAAGAACTAAAGAAGGAAAATGACAAGGGTTCAGTTTTGTAAGAAACAGGGAGAGGATTAGATCAACAAAAGATTACTTCAAGATCACTCTGGCGATGAACAAGAGAAAAAGAACTTCACTTGTCATCAAGAAAGCTGAGAAAAAATACATTTTTTCAATTTTGAAGATTAGTTTCAAAACAGAGCTTTCGATGGCTTAGGCAGGCTTTCATAGTTGTTCTTTGCCACTGAAAGCAGAGCTTTCGGTGGCTTACAGGTTCAAATTTTGGCTCTTTAGCCACTGAAAGTGCAGAACAAGGCAACGAGGCATTATTTTTTCCCAAATCACAGTTTTTTTCTTCCAAATGGAAAGAGGATGGTTTCTATTAAAAGATAATAATTAAAGGCATGTGTATCATGTTTCTGTTTCAGCTTTGAAGCGACAGAGAAGGGAAAAAGATCAAGTGGACTTTCTATTTTGGTCAAGATACTGCCTAGTTGTAAAACGAAGATTTCAAGTGCCCTGTAATCACCTTGAAGGTTATTGAAGAGGTCAAATATTGCTGCAGCTGTCGAAGATATGAAGAACAGTCCTTTGCTCATGAAAAAATGTGGCGTTTTTACTATGCTGAGTCATCATTTTCAAATGATGATTCTGAGAGCCTGGAGAATCATTTTACAAAATGGGAGGAGGTTTTTGTTCCTAACACATCAGAGGAAAAAAAATCTCTCAGTTTTCCTATAGGTGCCAGATATTGAGAGAATCGAATCCATCTCTGAGCCCTAATTCTTGGATCTCATAAATTCCCTGTTTGAAACATGTTTTTGAAATACAGATATCGGGCAAATGAAAACGAATTTCAAAGAACTGAGAGAGGTTTTTTCTCAACACAAACCAATTCAAAAAAATGTCTTTTGGTTTATGCACATGTGTCATATATTTGGAGAACCAAATCCATCTCTGAGCCCCAATTTTTAAGCAGTTTGGCCCAATTTTTGTGGCAAGAGATGACCTATCAGTCAAGGTGGAAATTTCAACTTAGCTTTCAGCCTATGAATATCTACTATAGTTGTTGAAGACTATGAAGGCCATGAAGATCATCATGATAAGGGTTTGACCTTCAAAATAGGATCTTTTCCTATTCTCTTGCAACTGTTTTTTATTGTCTATTTTTAGTAAATCAGATCTAGTTTCTTAGAATCTGGAACTATCTTGTAAAGGCTATAAATCCTAAGACTTCAGAAGATGTAGAGGTTGATTTTGATTTATAAACTATAATACTATTGTGATATAGACACTTTCTATAATATATTCAGTCTGCAAGCCTCTTTCATTGTTATTTGTCAGATCTTCTTTTACATTTTTGTTCTATGCTTATGACTGGAATTATGTTCTGTATCTATGTTTACATAATCCATTGGTAATTGTCCTCTTACCATCTGATTAGTGAGAAAATCATCATAAGTAATCATACTAGTTTTATTGGCCCATCATATATATATGGTTGTGTGTATGTGATCTGGTTAATAAAGTCAGTTTCTTCATCCATATTTATATATTACCTATCTAACAGTAGCTCTTGAAGGCCTTGTTTTGTCTGAATGTACTTAAGACTTTCTTGAGTATACCATTCAGTGAGTTAGATATTCATTTTGATCCAATATTACCCATCATTGAGTGAACCATTGAAATAATAGTTAAGTTACCAGGCATCTTCGAGCTACAACCTAGAAGAGTTTCCTAGAGTGATAACACTATAGAAGGAGAGTTATTCCTTTGAAGGTTTAAATAAAATCACTTGCATGAGTAAAGAGATAAACATAGGAGAAAATCTGTAGACTCTATCCTACCAAACACATATTTTGGGAAGGGATGTAACTACCATGGACACAAGGCTTTCAGCCTTTTTATTCTTTTTCTGGGGCCACAAGAAAAAACTCTTGACGAGCTCTAAACAAAATCAGTCTTCAATAATGAATGCTCGTTCAAAGTTGCATAGCTTATAACTACACACCATACATAACAATACATTGATCATTACGATTCAAGGGTTCCATAACTATGCTATGAATATAATCCATGAATATTCAAACAAAAGGACTTGCAACTAGCCAATGCATTCATGGCGAGAATAAGCATGTATGCATTTAATGTCAAAGAGGAAATGGCCAAATATAAACCCTACCAATGGCCTTCCTCATAGAATTGTTGATGGAAGTAGTGGTGTGTCTAAATTGAGGAAAATAGGTAGCTCCAGAAATAGGGCCTCCAAAGCAGATCTAAAGATGATGCCCAATTTTACTGTCCCTGAATTAACTTTGCTTCATATTAAAGTGCATGAGGATGATAAATCTGAGAAGATTAAACATGGCACTTAACATGACTGTTGTTTTTGACATGCTACTGACTGATGCATCATGTAGGCCTTATGAAATATAGCTAATCCCTTCTTATTTGAAGTATTGAAGTGTGCCTTAGAAGAACTCATTTGAAACCCTATTGAAGAAGCTTTAAAGAAGTAGAAGCCCCTGTTCGAAGAAGATAATATTGAATATGGAAAACCTCTAAGGGTCTCAAACAAGACTCGAAGCCCCTATGAATATAGAGAATCCTGTGAAGTTTGTAAGTGTAAACATGATAAAAATCCCTAAGAATGTGGAAGGCCTAATGTAATAACAGCAAGAATTGATGAAGAAATGTATCTATAAGGTCGACTCATATGATTTATAGTTGATGAATAATGAAGAATTACTTATGTAAATCAACTGCAAATAAATTGAAATTATAATTATATTTTGACCAAGAAAAGGGAAGAGAATTTATGTATCAATACAACATAAAGTGCACCATTTTTAGTGGTGGAAAGCAAGCAAGACAAGGTCTGAAATTATAAGGCGATTTGCACGCAGGTTCGGAAAATTGTTTTGAAGAATGAAGTCCATAGATGACTGTTTTAGGGTATTTTGAAGAAGACTTTAGAGAATGAAGTCAATGGATGACTTTTTTTAGGGTATTTTGAAGAAGACTTTCAACCTTGCCTTAGAGAATCTTTTATGTTGTTTTGAGGGCCATATTGACACATTTTTGGGGTAGAATCATTTCTAATCTGAGGTTATATTGGCACTCTTTCCAAGCAAATACGAAGTATTAGAATAGACCTTATTTCTGAAGTAACTAATGACAACTACAGGATGATAATGGAGTTTAAATGCTGATTTGTTCAAGTACAGGAAAGTCATATTACTAAGATACAGAAGTATATATTCAAGGTATGAAAGATCAGTCTTGATTTGATGTTTGATTGAATGCATGAAGTTACAAGTCTAAAAGTATTTGTGTTGAAAGGTTTTGGATAGTCGTATCCTATTTTGATTAGGGCATATATGATATTATATTGTTTGGAACTATTCCCTAAATATGTACCTAAGATAGATTGAGGTCTAAAGAACAGTAAATCAAGTTGTTGGGAAGAATTTCAAGTATTGGGACAAAGAGTTTAAACAACAGATTGTGAATAGTAAAGAAAAGAACAATGACAGTGACAAGGTAATGACAACAATAGTGACACATTAGTGATAGTGACAGGGACTTGACAATGAAAGTGTTTTGAGAGTGACAGGGATACAACAGTGATCATGTGAAGGCATTGACACACTCTAGTGGATGAGAACAAAGGTTAGTAACATAAGGAACAAAACTGGGCAGTAGCAAACCCTCAATCTCCATACTTTGTAATAGTAACTAGACCTCTCTTCTCACAAGTACTTGGTACCTAGGCTATGAAATTGGCCTCAAATAAAAGATCTATGTTCATTCCAAAATGAAATCATATCATTTTCAAGCACCATAATCTAATCATAAAACAAAAGGGACTGTTGAATATGCAAAGTGGTTGCAAGTGGCTACACAAAAGATTCGATCATTGTAATATCTACATTACGATTCCAACAAACATACCCAGTCAGTTTTATGATCGGTTGAGTTTCACTCTTGGAGACTTGTCATTACTATACTCTTAATACCAAATACCTTCAATACCTACTATTGTGAATTTTAGGTGAGGTCCTTCGATACTTATCTTTCAATGTTTCAAAATTAGGGTTTCTATCTCATGAATATGAATGCAATAATGTAATTAAGGAGCCTCGCCCATTTGGGTCCATAATCTACTTATTCTACTCATTGCATTCAACTTTGCAACCAACAGTAACTATTTAGTGCAATAGAAAGAGTATCTTGTGCATAGCCAACATTAGGATCCATGATTGATAAGACATCTTGTTTGCTCCTTTCACTAAGTTAGGTGTCACATCACACGCATGGCATTATCTGATTCTTGGCACAACACCTCAATCCAAGGCTTCATTAAAACCCAAAAACTTGCTTACAATAATCTACATTTTAATATATTATAGATGAATATTTGTTTGAGGTTCATCCTCTTAAAAGAGCTTTAGAATGGTTTGCTTCATTGTTAGTAATCACATGGTTAAATTCAACAGTAAGCAAAGGAGACTTCAATGGAATGAAAATGATATGCAATGAAATGTATAGGAATACCACTAGAACTACAGATACCTCAGGGAATCCTAGGGATTTTACAATGATCTTGCAAGGCCCTAGTTTCCCCAGTGGAGTACTTGGATTTGGAAGATGGATGGAGTCTATGGATGCTTGAGATGGAGTGGTGTGGACTTGCCTTGCATAGCTTCATCACGCTGGGTCACAATTGTTCATGATATCATCACTGAAGTTTCAAACTTGTACTATAGGAGTGGAGCGCTTCACTTGTTTGTGGCTTACTTCTTGCTTGTAAGGCTTAGGCCGACATGTGTTGTTGGCCTTTGTTGCCTCGCATATAAATAGAGGAAGAAGAGACTATTTCCAAACAACACAACACATCATGCATTCATTTTTATCTCTTCTTTGGAGTGATATCTTATAATACACTAGGGTTAATGAGGAAACTATAATGGAGCATATGATGAGGTGGACAAGTTCTCTCTCTTGAGATTCTTCTTTATACATTTGATCTCTCTATCTTGGGTACTAGGGTTTCTTGGTCTCTTGGACCATATTGGATTATAGGGTTAGGGTCCAGTATGATAAATTTGTCCGTCTGAGGAAGTTTAGTGAAGGAGATTTGGTCCTTTTGTGGGATCAAGCTAAAGAACCCTTGGGGGCAGGAAAGTTTAACCCCATGTGGCATGGTCCTTATGTTGTCAAACGTGTGTTAGAGAAGGGTGCTTATAAGCTATTAGATTACGAAGGGATAGCCTTGGCAGAGCCTAGAAATGGGCTCTATCATAAAAAGTACTATGCATGATTCTCATCCAGGGCTGATTATTGTATATTATTGTACAGTATTTTGCATAGTTAGGTTTTTCTTATGGTGATCGGGTTGTTTATTAGCTTTCATTTATTATGGCATATTTCAATGGAGTCTTCCATCTATATAGGATTCGCTAATGGTGCTAGCCGTCACACTCAACACTCAGCCTCTGCTGCTTGGGTGATTTATACTCCTACAGGTCAGATATTGTCTTCAGGAGGCATATGTTTATGGCCCTCTTCAAACAATGTTGCTGAATATAGTGTCTTTATCGAGCTTCTACGAGATGCCATTTCGCATGGTGTTCTCTCTCTTGAGGTACGTCTTGATTCGCAGTTAATAGTGTCACAGCTGAATGGCTTATATCATGTTAGGGATCCTACATTATTACGAAGATTCTTACGTGTGAGATTGTTAGAACAACAATTTGACAGCATAACATACATACATGTTCCAAGAATTTATAATCAAGTTGCTGACTCATATGATAACTATGTGTTAGATTGGCATTTATTTCATAGACCATAAGCTCATCACAAACATACATTTTTACACATGTAAATAAATAAAATCGATCATCATAAAAGTTTTTCATTAAACATTCAAAATGTGATAATACATAAGTGTCATAATACAAAAATGGGGCTTTCGAGCAACCAAAATATAATACAGGGTAGTAAAAAAATATGTCACTCCCAGGTATCTAAGCCTGGGGAGGAGGAGAGGGGTCCTGATCATCGAAATTCACCACGGCTCTATCTAGCCATCGAAACAACTGCACCCATGCTCGTGGTACACCCACCACCTGACGCTGCATGGCCTCAGGCAAGTCCTCGACTTACGCCATGGGTACCCTATGTGTCAGCTGCACAAAGTTTGTGTGGATGCTTTGGAGCGTCCGTTCCGCATCCACACCCATGATGTCATCTCCTCATCCCCTCCATCCATGACAAGGGAAATCGTCAGGCCATCATGGTCCTACATATGCATACATATGACAGGATGTCACTATGTGTCGTCATGCAAAAACATGTCTTTTGGTTCTATATATCAAAAAACACAAAAAAAAAATCAATAATTCAAAAAAATTAAAAGAGAGGGTTGATATTCGTTACCAATGTCATCGTATGCTGATCCTGGTGGTAGGGGCATGTCGAGATCTCCCCGAAAATATATCCTTGTATAGGGGTAATAATCGATGGAAACTATCTACCGCCGCCACCATGGAAAGAAATCAGCTAAATAGGGGTTGGACACCCTACCCCCACCCAGTCTGCACATCGCATCTGCCCAATGTCGTTGGGCCGAATCTTGAACCCCGTGAAGAGGAATGTCAACTCTAGGGCTGAGTCCTGAAAGACGCTCGAAGAAGAACGTGCTAAGTATAATGCTGAAACCGAAGTTTCTTACCCTTCCCATCTTGCATTTGCTGAGTTGTTGCTTTATGTTACTCAACAACGTAGTACTCCAATCGTAAACTATGGGTATCATGCACTCCACTGCATAGAACATCAAGGGTCACAAGGCCTGGTGGAGTGAGGCTAGCCCTGCTACTCTGTCGAGTGTCAGTAGTATGGCCTTCAGGCCTAGTACCTGTTTGGAGTTTGTTGGGATCTGACTCCCAACCTTATCCATGTCTGGATAACAGTATACAACAATATACTCATCAATGGTGAGGCCACCTCCGGGCCCACGAGAACGTAGGTTCACCACTTCTCCCCGTTGGGACAATCCTATAATGAAGTATATGTCCTCCACCTCTATAGTGAGGGACATCTTGTCGATTTGGAAAGACTATGAGTCAGGATCCCAGTAGTCTACTAGCATCTACAGTAATCTTGGTTTGGCCCTTAATCCCCCAAGACACCAAAACTTGTAGATCCCGCATGCACGAAGAGCTTGTTGAGCCATTAGATCGCCCCGTACAACCTCTTCTACATCCATGTGTTCTCTCTCCCTCCATTCTAGAACCATCCTACACATTTACATTGAATTTTGGTCATTATTTGTCTTAAAAAATATTGAACACGGATGCATACACGACTGTTTGTAAAACAGCCACGTATGTACGCGACTTTGGGCCATTTTTCCTTGTATAGCCAGCCCTATACGCGGAAAAACCCCTGATTTCTGCATGGGACGAAGCGCATATCTTAGAATGGCCTAGAAAATGATTTTGACCGTTGAATTTGAAAACATTTACATGCAAATGGAAGAGCAGGGCATGGGAAGTTACCTGGAAAAAACGATGTCGAATTCCACCGGACGAAACTCCAGGAATTTGCGTTTGAAGTTCTGAGCTCAATTGGGTAAAAATTTCAAATGATATATGATGTTTTGAATTTTTTACTATTTATAGAAAATTTTCAAATTTTTGAAAAATTTTACCCCCTTTCTATATTTTTGAACCATTTCTGGCCCTTTTGGACTGTTTCTGACTAATATGATGATGTAGGAGACCGTTTTGAGCGTCGTTTCGACCATTGCTTTGACCCGTTCGTGCTGATCTCAGGTATGATGTTTAAACTAGAATATAGGTTAGAGTTCACCTCCATTTGCATTTTTCATGACCTTATGACCATTTCATTATAACCCTAGGTATGAACCCATTCTATCCTGTCACGGAACCTTCTTGTTGTTTTAGAAGTGGCATGATGTGAATGGTAGAGTTTGACTTTACATGGGTGCCCTAGTTAGCTCCTTGTTTGCATTTGGTGCCCATGCCGACACTTTGTCCTTTAGGGTGTGGGAGTCCATTGTATAATATCGCCATGACATTTTGCAAGAGCCTCATACTCCTCTTGATCTTTTGCTGGCCTATTTCCCCCAGGACTCCCTTATGTCAAGCTGTAATTGCATTTTCATGAGCTTTTCCTGCCTCATTGAGACTTATGCCGGCTTCCCTAACTTTGAGTATCAGCCATATAGCCTGAGCTTGTCTCATGTATAGCCACGTAGAGCCATTTTGTATATCCTTTGCAGCTTGATTCCCTATTTTTACCAGGAGGGGACTTTCCCCCAAGTGTTGCTATCCTACACATGTGTCCTTGCATTGAGCATAGGTATGTTCTGCTGCTTGGAACTAGTTTGTTTTCCCATTGACACTTGTCTCCTCCTAGTCTGTAACTATAAAGCACTTTTATTCTTTTTCAAGCTTTTCAAAATATTTGAAAAAGTCCAAAAAAATTAAAAAAAACAAAAAACCGAATAAGAAAAGATGTTATCTTTGGCAACAGTCGAGTCGTGTCGCCTTCGAACTGAGCATTGTATATCACATCCATTGGTTGGGTAATATTTTGACTTTACGAGCTGTACTCATTTCTCTGAGTTTATCTCCACCGACTGGTTAATCTTCCAGTCCCTATGGAGCCTATGTCGATGCCTCCTGTGTCACAGAGATGTCCCAGTTTTATATATTGAGTTTATGATGCTTGCATTCAGTCACCATTCATCGTTATTCTCTTTTTCGAAGGAAGTTGAAACCTGATTCGTCCATTCCTCAATTATCTTGACTTTGCATGTCAGCCATTCCCGGTACAGTTACTGGTTCGTGCAAATTATGATTGAGTCCTTCCACATTATACAGCTTTGATGAGTACCTCATGTTGGATGATGGGGGATGCCTTAATGCCCTCCTTCCAGGGGATTTCATCCCATCGACTTCAGATCATTTATTCTGGGATAGGAATCTAGAGTCATTTTTTGAGTGCCTTAAGACTTGCAATCATCAGTGGAAGGTTCTCTTGCCATCAACAGTTTTTTGGGAATACATCAATGTCCCCTGATCGATGGATTCTCTCAAGTGTTCGACCTCAACACATTTATTCACACTTGTTAGTTTTCATTCTAGTACCTTGATTCCCATTTTCATTATCATTGGGTGATCTCGCGTCTGTTAATGGTATACATCAATGACCGGTAATCAGACAATGGACTATTATGTTCGACCTCGACACCTTTATTCACATAGTAGGACATGTACTCGTAGCGGTTTGTGTAGAAGACCTTCCAGACTGGTGGCATCTTATATATGCTACCTCCTTGATCGTGCCAGTGTTCATGAGATTTCAGCTCTCGTGACTTGATTCCAGTATATGTTAGATATTTCCAGCCATTGTGGAGATCTTGATCCATTATATATCTTCAACCTTCATGGATATCATGATCCTGTGTATATCTTCATCATGGAGATTCTGAGCTATCTATATTGTACATGGCGATGACCACACATGTCATATTTTGTATCATTCCTATTCATGGCCATTGTACTCTTATGTATCTGGGACTGCTACATCTACTTGCAGTTATGTGCAGAGTTTGATCATTGTATTGTATTGATTGGATGGTTGGTTCTTCATCACTCCACTTCTGGGATGGACTTATAATGTATTTCGGCCATTGTAAGACCCCTCTGACCTCACACATTAGGGGGTATCTGTTATAGCTAATTTTACCACACATGGTGGATCACACTTTTATGGCCTTCCCTGTCCCTCTATAGACTCCTTAGACCCCATGGACCATTTTTGTACCTTTGATGTTTCCAAGATCATCCCTAAAAACATGCAATAATTTCCATATGTGACTTTTAATCCCTTTCTCATGTATATACGCAGATTTGACCCTTAAACCTGCATACATCGGGATGTGTGCAAAAGGCCAAATGATTTTGGAGTTTTCCTTGATGTGGATCTGAGTCACTTGTCTCTTGGGCTTCCATATGCCTTGAGATCGCTCGGATTCGACCTTCCATTACCCCATTGAAGATCTATATAAGGAACCCTTTGGATACATTGAAAAGGGAGGAATTGAAGAGCAAGAAAACTATAGTCCATTATTGCCAGAGCTTATACTTGAGTCTGCATCCCTTTGTCCCTTGGATCACTTTGTGTTCTTCCCAAGCTTTCCTTTTGCTTGTGAGCTTTCTATCGAGAGATGGAGGATTGAAGTGGTGGAGGCCCAAGTGGGGGACTCAGTTTCTCTGATTCGCAGACGTGCCGATAGAGGTTGTCGCTATTGTAATCTTTGTTTTATATCAATAGAAATATCTTTTCCTATCCAATAATGTGTATTTAAATGAGTATTTGATCCATGGATGCTTTTAAATGCTTATATGTTATTGATTATATTTGCTAGAGTAGGTCTAACACAATTATATATAGCATGCTTGTCTTGTTTGCTTAATGTTGAGGAAGCAAATTGCTAATACAAGCGAGATTGGAAAAGCTCAACAGGGATCTACATCAACCGTCCAGAATAAGGTACGAACCGAGATCCTTTAGTGTTAGATGTTTGGTGTCTCTTGCATATAGGGAAGGATTGATTTCTGGAGTTAAGTTGTCTGTTGTGGTACCCCAAGCCATAGGAATTTCTCTCCGTAACAAAATGATATGAAAAATTTTAAATTTTTTACTATTTATAGAAAAAAATTGAAATTTTTACCCACGTTCTATAATTTTTGACCATTTTGGACCGTTTGAACTAATTTGATGTTGTAGGAGTCCATTTTGAGTGTGGTTTGATATTGGCTTTAATCTATTCGTGCCTACTATAGGTATTATGTCTAAAATGGCATATAGGTTAGGTTTCACATCCGTTTGCATTTTGCATAACCTTATGACCATTTCATTTTTACCTTAGGTACGAACCCATTCCATCTTGTCACAGAACCTTCTTGCTGCTTTTAGAAGTGACATGCTCTGAATGGTAGAGCTTCACTATACATGGGTGCCCTAGTTAGATCTTGTTTTGCATTTGGTGCCCATGTCGACATTTCTCCTATAGGGTGTGGGAGTCCTTTGTATTGTACTGCCATGACTTCGAGCAAGAGATTCATACTCCTCTTGACCTTTATGATGGCCTTTTCCCTGGGACTCCCTTGTATATGTCAAGTTGTAATTGCATTATCAAGATTTTTTCTTGCCTTATTGAGCCTTATATTGGCTTCCCTGACTTTGATTATCAGCCATATAGCCCGATCTTGTCTCATGTCTAGCCAAGCAGAGCCTTTTATATATATCTTTTGTAGCTTGATTCCCCATTTTTTACTGGGAGGGGACTTTCCCCTGAGTGTCATTATCCTGCACATGTCTCCTTGCATTGAGCATAGGTATGTTCAACTGCTTGGAACTAGTTTTTTTTCCCCTTGACACTCGTCTCCTCCTATATTTGTAACTATAAAGAACTTTTATTATTTTTCAAGCTTTTCAAAATATCTAAAAAAGTCCAAAAAAATCAAAAAATCAAAAAGCCGGACAGGAAAAGATGTTATCTTTGGCAGCAGTCAAGTCATGTCGCCTTCAAACAGAGCACTGTATATCACATCCGTTGGTTGGGTTAGTAATTTGACTTTAGGAGATGTGCTCGTTTCTCTGAGTTTATCTCCACCGACTGGTTAAGCTTCCAGTCCCTATGGAGCCTCTGTTGATGCCTCATGTGTCACAGAGATGTCCTAGTTTTTTATATCGAGTCTATGTTTCCTACATTCAATCACCATTCGCATTTATTCTCTTGTCGAAGGAATTTGAAGCCTAATTTAGCCATTCCTGAGTTGTCTTGACTTTGCATGTCGGCCATTCCCGGTACTATTACTAGTTCATGCACATATTATTTGAGTCCTTCCACATTATACAACATTGCTAATTACCTCATGTTGGTTGATGGGGGATGCCTTAATTCCCTCCTTCCAGTGGATTCCATCCCATTGACTTCAGATCATTTATTATCGGATAGGAGTTTAAAGTCATTTGAGTGCCTTGAGACTTACAGTCATCAGTGGTAGGTTCTCTCGCCATCGACAGTTTTGGGAATACATCAGTGTCCCCTGATCGATGGATTCTTCCAAGTGTTTGACCTCAACACATTTATTCGCACTTGTTAGATTGCACTCTAGTACCTTGATTCCCATTTTCATTATCGGTGGGTGATCTCGCGTCTATTAACGGTATACATCAATGACCGGTAATCAGACGATGGACTACTATGTTCGACCTCGACACCTCTATTCACATAGTAGGCCATGTACTCGTAGCGTTTTGTGTATAAAACTTTCTAGATTGGTGGAATTTCATATATGCTACCTCCTCGATCGTGCCAGTGTTCATGACATTTCAGCTCTCGTGACTTGATTCCAGTGTATGTTAGATATCTTCAGCCATTATGGAAATCTTGATCCATGGTATATCTTCAGCTTACATGGAGATATTGGTCCTTTGTATATCTTCATCATGGATATTCTGATCTATTATATATTGTACGTGGAAATGACCACACATGTCACAGTTTTTATATCATGCCTAGTCATGGCCATTGTACTCTTATGTATCTAGGACTACTATATGTATTTGCAGTCATGTGCAGAGTTTGATTATTGTATTATAGTATTGGATGGCTGGTTCTTCCACTTGGTTCTTCATCACTCCACTTCTGGGATGGATTTATAATGTATTTCAGACATCTTATTACCCCTCTGACCTCACACATTAGGGGGCATCTGTTACAGCTAATTTTACCACACATGGTTGATCACACTTTTATGGCCTTCCCTATCCCTCTGCGGACTCTTTGGACCCCATGGACTATTTTTGTACCTTTGATGTTTCCAAGATCATCCCTAAAAACATTCATTATTTGTTGTACGCAACTTTTAATCCCTTTCTCGCGTATATACACAGATATTACCCTTAAACCCGCGTACATCAGGATGTGTGCAAAAGGCCAAATATTTTTGGAGTTTTCCTTGATGTGGATCCGAGTCACTTGTCTCTTGGCCTTCCATATCCCTCGAGATTGCTCGAATTTGACCTTCCAATACCCCATTGAAGAACTATATAAGGAACCCTTTTGATACATTGAAGGAGAGGAATTGAAGAGCAAGAAAACTATAGCCCATGGTTGTCGTAGCTTACTTGTACTTGAGTCTACATCCCTTTGTCCCTTGGAGCACTTTGTGTTCTTCCCAAGCTTGCCTTTTCTTTTGAGCTTGCTATCGAGAGATGGAGGATTGAGGTGGTGGAGGCCCAGGTGGAGGACTCAGTTTCTCTGGTTCGCAGACATGCCGACAGAGGTTGTCACTTATGTAATCTCTTATTTATTTAATAGAAATATATTTTCCTGTCCAATGATGTGCATTTAAATTAATATTGAATCCATGGATGTGTTTAATTGCTTATGTATCATTGATTATATATGCTAGAGTAGGCTTAACACTATATCATATATCATGCTTGCCTTGTTTACTGTTGTTGAGAGTAAATTGATGAAGTAAGCGGGATTGGAAAAGGCCCAACGGGGATCTACTACAACCGTTCGGAATAAGGTATGTTTCAAGATCCTTTAGTGTTAAATATTATCTTTCTCTTGCATATTGGGAAGGGATTGATTTCTGCGGTTTCTCTGTCTGTTGTGGTACACCCCAAGCCATAGGAAGTTTTCTCCATAACATCCTTGAAGAGGTATAAAAGCTTCACATTCAAGTGATTTAATAATCTAGGGAAATGTTGCATAGTTGTACTCATTTTGTTCTAGTTATAAACCATTTAGACTAGGGAAATGGTTCTTATCCGCACCAATCACATTTTTCTGCTAACAAAATTGCTAACCATACTGGAGATAGATCTATACATTTTATCCTTTGGTTTTGATTTGTGTTCACTATAAATTCTCATATTTTCTTTTTCTCATTAAAGGTGTGAAATTCACTTTATTTCAGTCTTAATTTTCCTCCCCAGGTCAGTATCTACCCTTAGAAAGTTTCAAGTTATTCAATGTTTATTGATTTTAAAGGTACTTATTCTTTGTTGGATCCCTGGATGCGTTGACGCACTTGGGCTATTTCCATTCTACGTCATCCATTCTCTGACTCCTTTTGCTTTTGTTGATAGAGCATCAACAATGCCTATTGGCGGAAGACAGATAACATCCTCGATTCCTTTGCACATTGGACAAGGAGCGTCAACTATCAGAGGATGCACTAGTATAAACCTGCAACCTACGCCGAGGTAGGTATTCAACGACCCTTTTGGATTGATTCTGGAGTGTTTTTAGCTTACATTTTAAGCGAAATGAAGTGCATTTTTGAAAGAAAAAAAACCCTCTTGGTCGACTAGTATATTCTGCAGTTTCTTTGAATTATATGCTCCTTTCATTCAAAGAAGAGTTTATAATTCTTGCACTAAATTTTACATTTGTTTCTTTGCTTAAAACATCTCGCTCTTTTCTATGGACTGTATTCATTGAAATTGGAAAATTTGCATTTCATTTTTGTGTGTATGTATTGAGTTTATATTGAGTTATCTTACGTTGGGATTGATGTTTGTTTCCTTAAATCTCTATAAAAGAGGAAAATTGATCTATCAATTCCTTCATAATTCAAAGAAAAAATTTGCTTTGATCTTCTTTATTAGATTGAAAAATACTTGAAAAAAAAAACAATTTGTTTTTGTTTTAGTTTACTTCATAATTTTCTTTTGTTAAATATTTGTTTTATATAAAAAGAAAACAAAAAATTTCCATTTTCATAATATATAAAGAATCTTTGTTTTAGCCTTGATTGGAAAAGTTAATTTGATTTTTTCTTCCTATCTTTAGAGATCTATTTTCCATTTTTGTTGGAAAGATAGGAAACAAAATTCTAGTTTCAAGTTTGGGTGTGTCTTATTCAATTTTTACGTTTGGGAAAATAACCTCTTACTCTCTCATAAGTATGGAATCCATTAAAAGAAAAAGTGAAAGATTGGCATCTCATCTTTGCATGGTTTATGAGTGAGTCTTCACTCCATATGTCCATTTAACTGTATCAAATAAAATTAAATGCTAGTTAGGTGAAAATACTTAGCAATAGGTGTGTGATAGGTTAGAGACGTGTTCCAATGTCTTTAAGTGTAGGAATGTCATTTATTGACTGCACTCCATCCTGGGGACTATGCGGTTCTTCCACTTACTACTCAATATATCAAATGACTTTTCACATACCCTTTAGGTATATCGAAAGGTTCTTCACATACTCGATGGTATGTAGGAAGGCCCCTTTTAGAAAATTGTGCATTAGACAACACTATTATAGATTTGACCTCCCACGTACCTTGTGTATACCAAGAGACACCAATAGAGATCCTGAAACCATTTGAGAAAATCCCTATGGTCATCCTATTGTCGCAATACACTGAGAACAACACTCGGGGAGCTACTGCGCACGTGCCATCCAGGTATTCAGGTATACAGGAAAGGGTACAGTCCCAATCCTCCTTCTCATGTATCACTATTGGACCCTGTGGTATATCCTGATTTGTGATTGTTTTCCAATCCTGTGAGGATCCAAATTTTTTATCCACCCCTTTAACATGTTTGTTTGTTGCTTTAGATTGAGTAGCGCTTGTTGCATGTATAGTTAATAGTCTTAAAGAGAGAGGTAGTTTTGTTACGTAGCTATGGTTATGCCTTATGGGACTACCAACTAAAAGACCGCTTCTCAAGGGGAACCTTTTGTTATTACTTCATTTGTAAATGTTGGTCCTCCTCTCATGGCTACGTTAAGTCATCCTCGATTAACTATAGGATTACCTGTATGGTTATTCTCTAATCCGGTTATCCCAAGTGCACCAATTGTTTGAAATACCAACTCTCCATAAAAAGAGCATCAACATCATGTTGATCTTTCACCTTCTTCTCCAGCTATGTCATCTTCCCTTTCTCCTTCTTTGTTAGATGTGTCTTCTTCCCTTTCTCCTTCTTCGCTGGATGTGTCTTCTTCCATTTATCCATATGTTTCCTTGCAGACTTTTACAGGGGAAATCATCGTCTTAAGGATTTTCATGGTCTGTCCCAAGTTCTAGAAGTGTGGTATAATTCTTCCCAACAACCCATGTCCTCTGCCTCTAGACATCATACAAATTATACCCCATCAACAAGTGACTCTATGGTTAAGTGTAGAAAAGAAAAATTCATAAATCCTTGCTTATTATGTAAGGAATTACATCTTACTTACCTTTGTCCTCGCATGGATGAAGCTTCAAATTTGTTGGAAGATATTATTGTTCCTCAACAACGCCTTCCAACAGGTTACTGTAAGTTGTCCCTTGACATCCCATTGGTTGATAAAGTGGTCGATTGAGTTCCATCCTCGGTCGATACCACTCTTTCTTTAGAGAGTGAAGAACAAGTAGCTCATACCACTCTTC
Organism: Pseudotsuga menziesii; assembly: GCA_001517045.1. Taxonomy (NCBI): domain Eukaryota; kingdom Viridiplantae; phylum Streptophyta; class Pinopsida; order Pinales; family Pinaceae; genus Pseudotsuga; species Pseudotsuga menziesii. The sequence continues at coordinate 338,399 of LPNX010179469.1, read as the reverse complement.
CTTTGAAGAGTTGACTTAAAATGGTCAAGTCGATGTCATCTCCACCCGATCCCACTCTTTCATCCAAGAGTGTTGCTACTGAAGTAGTCACTGTGACACAATATTCATCTCGTCCCTCTCTTCTAGTTGAGAGTGAACTGAAACCCATTAAAGTTTCATAGTTAGTTTGGATTGTTCTAGGTAAGGGAAAATACTTCGTATTTCAATAGAACCCTCTCAAAGTACTGAGGTTATTTCCTTTGATTGGAGTAATCTAATAGAATTGTGTTCATTCAAGTGTTCCTTTTAGATATATGTGCAAGTTACCGCTAAGAACATACTTCACTATTGTTTATGAAGGGGCTTATGTTAGTGTTCTATCCTCAACTGCTTGGAAAGCTATAGATTTTCCTCAGCTTGTGCCAACCACCGATTAGATATTGGATTTTAATAGAATACCCACTGCACCTTTAGGGATCCTTCCTCACTTACCTATCACCTTAGGAGGGAAAACCATCTCCATTGATGTTATGGTAGTCCAAGGTCCCTTAGATTTTAATATTCTCCTTAGACGAGATTATGTTTACGCCATGAAATCTATAGTGTCCACTCTCTTTCAAGTGATTCATTTTCCCCATGATGGGAATATTATGACCATTGATCAGATTTCCTTTGTTAAACCCAATCATCGTATGAATGTTAGTCATTAGACTTTGTTGAATGTCCTACATGTTTTTTTGGTTCCTTCCCCCTCATTGGCCATGTCTCTCGACTCTGGAAATCATGTCGAAGTTCAGTTGTTTGTATAATGATATCTTATTCGCACCATGGGGAAGATTAGGGGGCATGTCTCTAGTCTCTAGACATCATACTAGAGTTAAGACGCTAGCTTCTTATGTAAGGGGGAACCTACCAACCTCTAGACATCATATTGAGTAAGAACCAACCTTGAGCATGGTTTATTTTTGGTTTCAAGATTGTTAAAAAATAAAACCAAGCTTGAGCATAATTTACTTCTGGTTTCAAGCTCATTAAAAAATAAAACCAACCTTGAGCATAGTTTACTTCTGGTTTCAAACTCATTAAAAAATAAAACCAACCTTTAGCATATTTTATTATTGGTTTCAATCCCTTTAAAAAATAAAACGACCCTTGAGCATAGTTTATTTTTGGTTTCAAGCTCATTAAAAAATAATATCTCCCTTGAGCATAGTTCCAATTATGTGTCAAGCTCATTAAAAAATGAAACGAGTGTCTTTGAGCATAGTTTACTTTTGGTTTCAAGTTCGTTAAAAATAAAACCGAATTTGAGCATAATTCCTATTTTGTGTCAAGATCATTAAAAAATGAAATAGGGATTATTGAGCATAGTTCCTATTCCATGTCAAGCTCGTTAAAAAATGAAATAGGGATGATTAAGCATAGTTTGTTTTTGGTTTCAAGCTCGTGAAAAAATGAAATGAGCTACCTCAAGTATAGTTATTTTCTATTTCAAACTTGTGTAAAAATGAAACAGGTCCCCACAAGCATAGTTATTTTCTATTTCAAGTTTGTGTAAAATGAAACAAGTCCCAACAAGCATTGTTATTTTCCATTTCAAGCTTGTGTAAAAATGAAATAGGTACCCACAAGCATAGTTATTTTATGTTTCAATATTTGTAAAAATGAAACATGTTACCATGATCAAAGTTCCCTTTTTGTGTCAAGCTTGTTAAAAAATGAAATGGATTCTTCCAGTGTGCCAAGTCTTTTAACTTGAACTTGACTTTCATCTGCCTATATCACCTCATCCTCTTTCTTCCTCCATCTCTAGTGAACCTTTTCCTAGATCTTGCCAATTTGAGACACTACAACAAATCACCCTTTTAGGAGTAGTTTTGGCTTGCGACGTGTATTCTAAACCCTCCCAAAAAAAAAATTTCTAGGTCTTTGGGGGTGGTTCTTTAACCCCCTCCTCAAAAGTCTTGAGAATTGGACTTTTGGGTGCATTTTTTAAGCCCCCCCAAAAAAAATTCCAATTCTCAGTACTTCTTGGCGGGGGTTGGAAAGAACACCCCCTAAAGGTCCTTTTCAAGGAAGTTTTTAAACCCCCTCCACAAAATTCAAGGGAATTGGACTTTTGGGGGCGGTTGTTTTAAAGCCGCCCCCAAAAGTCATGGAAATTGGACTTTTGGCGGAGATTGTTTTAAAGCCGCCCCCAAAAGTCATGATAATTCAGACTTTTGGGGGCAATTGTTATAAATATGCCCTTACAATTCCAATTATCATGACTTTTTTCCAGGGGGGGAGGTTGAAAGAACCCCCCCTAAAACTCCTTTTCAAGGTGAATTTAAAAAAAACTTTAAAAGACATGATAATTTGGACTTTTGGGGGGCGATGGTCATAAATGCTCCCTCAAAAGTCCAATTGTCATTACATTTTTTTTGCGGGAGGGTTGAAAGAACCCCCTAAAGCTCCTTTTCAATGTGATTTAACAAAAAAAAACCCTTAAAAGTCATGAGAATTTGGACTTTTGGGAGTGGCGGTTATAATTACACCCTCAAAAGTCTAATTGTCATGACATATATTTTTTTGGGGGGGAGGGGGGGTTGAAAGACACCCCTAAAGGTCCTTTCCATGGCGGTTAAAAAAAAAACCTTAAAAGTAATGAGAGTTGGACTATTGGGGGAGGTTGTTTTAAAGCCACTCCAAAAGTCCAATTGTCATGACTTTGATTTTAGGGGGGTGGGGGGGTTGAAAGACCCCCCCTAAAATTCCTTTTGAAGGTGTTTTTTACCCCCCCTTCCCCCCTTTAAAAAAAAGTCACGAGAATTGGATTTTTGGGGGAGATTGCTTAAAGACCTCCCCCCAAAATCAAATTCTCAAAAGTTTTTTTTCTTTTTTTCACGGGGTAGTCTTTACCTTAAAGGAATTTTATCTTGAATGATTAATGCTGTTGATTATCCTTAGTTTGGCTAGGGGTTTTCTTGGTTTTCACTAAATAGGGTTTTGGATATGTAGTTTTTTTTAGTAGCCCTAGGATAAGGATCTTGTATGTACAACTTCATCTTATTCATATTGATGAAGTGTTCATTGAATTTTCACTTGATCCAATAATTATGTAATTTGTCGATTTTATTTTCAATCATCTATGTTCTTCATGGTATATAATTCCCATCTATATGTCTTGTGGATTTGACATAAGTTAAGAAAAATTATGTTGAGTGATTAATGTCATTATAATTAAAGAAGATAAGGATTTTGTTGATGTTGTATTTATATTCATTTATTGCATGTATATTTATGCACCTAGGGTATAAAATAGCCAAGCCTTTATCATCTTCCTCTTGCTTCTTATTAACCTACAAGCAAGGACACCACCTCGACAAATATCTCTCCCAATAGTGGTCTATGGCCCGATAGATGGATTATGAGCCCCCCAAAAAACAATGTTATGGCTTAATACCATTTCTTTTCACATGAAACCATGGGACATGTATCAAGAACCACCTTTGGTAGTTTAAACCTCAAAATACTAACAATATCACACTCAAAACCAAAAATTACTTATGGAGGGCATGTATGTTAGTTTGGGGCCCCATGCATGGACCATGAGCTCCTTACGAAAATGTTTAGTGTGAGATCATATATATGGACCTATACCAAGGAATGGGCCTTTAGAACCATCCCTAGTTTTTTAATCCTCAAAATGATGACCATATATGACAAGTATGCTAAAGATTCCTTATAGAAGCTATATGTGGTGGCCTAGAAGACCGTGAATGGACCATGAGCCCTCTATGGAATTGGTAAAGAATTAGATCTTCAATTTAAATCTTGGTTCATAACAACCATCCTTATATGTGTTAAAAATATTGATATGGCCACTATGTTCCTCTTACATGTTGAAAATTTTCTATGTAGGGTTATGTGAAAGTTAAATCCTTACACATTTCCCATGAGCCGTAGAGGAAAATATTGGTGTAAGGATTTTTCTTTTGGTATTGGACCACTGAATGGGAAATGAGAACCACACTTAGCATCCCAAAGCTTTAAATTAATTATCACCATATCACTCTCGCATGCCAAACTATGGTGGATTAAGGCCCCACAAACGGCCCATGAGGATCAAGGATAAATATTATGGCCAAACAACCTATACCTTGGCACCAAACCATTTATTGGGCACTAAAACTAACCTCTAAAGTGGAAAACCTCAAAATCATGACCATAATGCACTCCTTGGATGATATTTCCTAGTAATTTCTGTGTGATTATTAAGGGCCCACACATGGCCCATGGGCTCTACAAAAAAATGTTATGGCTCAAGACCTTGAATCTCAACCCTAAAACATTTTATGATTCTAAATACCATCCATGGTGTGATAAACCTTGAAATAAACACCACATCTCACTCATATGCCAAATATTTCCTTTGTAGGACTTGTGTGGTGGTCCAGGGTACCATGTATGGACCATGAGATCCAAAGACACATTTTATGGGCCAATAACTTGTATTTTTGTATCAAACTTGGCTTGGACACCAAGAAGTTGCATCCCCATTATAGGACCATATCTTGTTTGCATGATGGAGATTCCATTTGTAAGGTCTATGTGGTGGTTCATGACCCCACAAATAGACCATAAGCCCCATATATGAATGCTATAGTGTATTCCTAGGGATTTCAGCATAGAACCATGAAATATGCATTTGAAACCATGTCTAGTGTTAGAAAGAGGAAAATGATTCCCTATGGAGGGTATGTGTGGCGGCTTGAGGGCTTGAACATGGACCATGAGCTTAGATAAAAATGTTATGACCTAAGACCATTATTTAACCTTATATCATAACACAATCCTATAAAAGCATCCTTGGCGTTCCCTTCCTCAAAACAGTGAACATATCTCGCATGTAGGCTAAGATTCCCCATGTAGGCCTTGTGTTATAATATAGGCCTCTATTCATGGGACATGAGCCCCAAGGTAATTCATATGGCCTTGTACCCTAAATTTAGACCTTGGTCCATGGTTCAGGCCATATAGCTTATCTTTAGTTTTAAAAATATTTAAATAGAGGCCATATCTTGCTTATAGGACAAATTCAAATGTTATGTCCTAAGGATATATCTTTTGATATTTCCATTTATTAAGTTATAATAAATATGCATGGTTAACCAAAATTCATAAAAATAGGTACTATGTCTTTCTCACATGTAAATATACCCTTTATATGGATTTTTGGTGGCCCAAGGCCTCACACATAGTTCATGAGCCCTAAGGAAAAATGTTTTGTCCCAACAGCTTGACTTTTTGCATCAAACAATGGCCTAGGGACTGAAAGCCATACTTGGTGTGCCAAACCTCAAAATGGTTGTCATATATTACTCATTGGATATATATTACCTATGTAGTATATAGGTCCTTTGAGTTGGTTTAGGGCATCACACATGATCCATGATCCCCTTACCCTTATATGTTATGTTTTAACTTGATAATATGGCCCAATCAATGATAACCATTCTTGGTCGCACTGAGATTGAAATGGAAATTTATTGCTTGTAAGCCAAATATTTCCCACATAGACATGACATCATGGACTAGGGCCCCATTTGTGGGCCCTCATCCCTTGAGGGAAATGTTATGGCCTAGGACTTTGTATGTTTACCCTAGAACATGAAATAGGCCATGAGAGCCATCCTTAGTGTGCCAAACTTGAAACAAACACTATATTCCACTTACATGACGATAAAAATTCCCTTTATAGGGATTGTGTGGTGGAGATAGGCCTATTAATGTTGCATGATTCCTAGAGAAAAAATGGACTAAGGTATGGTTGATGCAAAAAAATTCTCCTTACCTACATGGAATATTTCTATGTGTGAGGTTTTGAGTTTAATTAATGTGTCCTCCCACCTTGTAAATGGCCAATTTTTGCCTTGTATTTGTCCCTTTGCCTTGACACATTAATCACATATTACATTCTTTTACTCCCTCAAATTCCTCACTAGTTGTCATGTCTTAGGCAAATGAAGGTCAATTTCCAAACTATGATGATAATCTTAAAAGGTAGCATGATTGAATTCCCTCACCTTTTGGAAATTTTTGTTGGTAATTGTAACTGGTATGTCAAAGTCACTCCAAGTATCTATTAGGTATACATAAAGAAACAACAAGTCCAATGTAAGAACATCTCTCCATGCTTGAAACGATGCATATATTCATTGTATATATTTACAAGAGGGTTGAATGGTTGAACACATTCAACCCACATCTATTAATGATATGTATAATATCCCTCAAATTGATTTTAATCCCAAGAACACCCTTCGATATTTAAGGAGCATGGTTCAAGACAATGAAATTATGTTGGTAAATTTAAGGTGTATCAATGGTTTCCTTGGTGTCTATGGTAAACAACCATTTCTTTGAATCAATTTTCTTCATCACATTATCCCTTCTATGATACCTCCACATTAATGAAAAGTTGTATGATGACAACAAAGCCTTCATCACAAATTTTAGATCTTCCAAAAATTGTTCAATTAGGGTGGGTTTAGTTGCCTTTAATCCTCTACTTTATTATCAATTTTTAACTCATGTTATGCATATTTATGCAAGTATTTATCGTGATCCATTATCATATTGTTCATAAAGTTATGTGTATTCTTCATAGTGACCAATTTCGTTCTTTTAGGAAATACTTCTTTTCAAATAACTCGACATCATCTTTCAAGGACACACACACACAAACACACATTGCTTTAAGTTTAATGGCTTGAAACATAAATTGCAGTATACATGGAGATGAAAGCAAGTATATAGCTTCAATATTACTAATTTGTACATCTAACATGATAGGATTGGTTTGTCTATTACAAAAATCATATATTCTACCTTATTTGGATAAGCTCACAACTAGGGGGGTAGTGGGTTAGTAGTTAAGGGGTTTAGGTTTTGGGGGTACTAGTGGGTAAGTAGTATATGAGTTAACATGTTAGTTTGTTAGGGGTTAGAAATTATGGTAAGCTATGAGGTTAGGGTAAGGTACGAGGTTAGGGTGTTATATGTTGAAACTTCCAAGGTGCATGAGTTCATTATATGGGTTGGGTGTGCTATGTCCATGAGTCATCTAGGTGGGTTGTTTGTGTTAGGTGTGTTTAGTTGTTGGTAGTAATAAGTAAGTGATTGAAGATCCTATAAGTTGTTGTTTGTGGACAAAAACCTTACACTTAATACCAAACTAATGATATCAAGGATCATGGTCCATGGAACACTACATAGGCCCTACATAAAGAATATTTTCCCAACACAAGGTATACGGGAATGAATTGGATATTTAGTTAATAGTACATGGCCAGGGCTTGTAATAGCCATGCACTCCCCATAGAGAGAATATTCTTTCAAATAAAAGTGGGAGATGTTGGTATTTTGATATTTGTAACACCAATAATGGATCTCTTGTCCCACACCAGGGTCTAGGGTTTAAATTTATGGCCTAAGTTCATACCAATTGCTTACGGGATCATGGACCATTATGATTCCCTTGACCATCACATAGCATGCATCTACATAAAGAATCTCTTGTCCATGAGTGAGATATAGTGATCATTTTGAGACGTTGCGCATATCCCTGCATAACCATGACTCACAATATAACTAAAAGTAATATAGTGATAGTGATTGTAGTCAAGACCCAACACACATTATTTTTACTTCCCATGGATAAAAACCAACCAAAAATATCCATTACAAACATCTATCACATGATGAGAAAAGGATAAAAAATAGTAGGGAGCTTCATGGAAATAGAAAATTCCTGCCATATTGACCATCAATATGAAAAATTCACTTTTATGTTTATACATGGTGTAGGAAATTGAGATTGACATTATTACAATATCATCCATATTCTATGAAATCCTAGGGATAAGGCCACCAAGGACTTATATGTGTCCATGCAAAATTGGCAAATAACTTGAGACAAATCAAGCTAATACTTACTCCCATTGATGTTCTAGTTTCTCTAGTTACTAGAGAAACTAGAAAATCAATGGGAGTAAGTGTGCATATTTTTATTGACATAGAAATGAGCTACAAAGTTGTCAAGGATTGAAGTATTTTGAGAAAGTTGTGAGTCTAGTTGTGTGAAAGACAACTATCATGTGAGTTCAACCTCATAAAGTTTACAATATTATAGATATTAAAAGGATAACCAAACATACACATGCATATCTTTATGGATAGGAATCTTAGACAATTATTCCTCTTCATAACTAAACTCTTGTTTATTTAGATATTTTCACAAGAATCATTTCATAATTATCATTGTTACATATTTATGCATTATGAATAAGGATCGATTGATCGAGGAAGGAAATATGCAATGGTATGCTCCATGCACAGTTCAAAGATTATTGTTCTTTGATTTCTTAACATTACGTTTCTTAGGGAATGCATTGGTTTAGTCAAAAAATCGATTGCACCTCTACTTAGGCACACCAGTTCTCTTGGTCGTGGCATGTGGTAGATGTCGGGTAGTTGTCAATGAAGTAGCATATAATTGAACCATGCATTGAAATTTTTGTTGAGTTGGTGCTGAATGGATTAAGTTTTAACATTGGATTAATAGTGTTGAAGATCAAATTGTGGTAGTCTTGTGGGAGGGAATCAGTGCAACAAAGGACAAACATCATACATGTGCAATGCATCTTGGAACTTTAGAACACACTTCTTGGAACTCTATGAATTCACTTTGTTGACATTATCATGTAAGTGCCTACTAAGGTATTTTCATGGTCTTTTTTAAATTTTTATAATAAGACAATGATGTGGAATTTAATGCAATTTTAAAACTTAAAACAATGGCCATTTTAAGGGGATGACTAGATTAAATTATTTTGAGGAAATAGTTAACATGTGAGAGCCATACCACTTAAGGACATTTTAAAATAAAATACATTGTACATTAAAAATCATCGACCCAACCATGTCATCCCTTAATCATCAACCCAATCATGTGATCCCTTCATCCCAAAGGTGTGGAACTTCATTTATAAGTAGTAATTTCAATTTTAACCACATTTGATATACATGTCCTACACTTATGGTATGATTAACATCATTATTATCATTTTAGGATTAAATATACTTTAAATAAATTTAAAGTAAATACCTATATTGGGGTAATGCAAATTAAAGGTTTATAATTTTTCTTTTACAAATCAATAAAATATATTTACTTTAAAAACAAAAAAATTGCACAAATTATAAAAAATTTGTTATAGCCATGTATTATGTTCAATCCTAAATTTTGTTTCTCATATTATAATAATAATAATAATAATAAAGCTAGAAAAATAATATGAAAAAAGCATCATGAATATAATAAAGAGATGAAAAATGAAACTAAAGTCTCATCTATTGTCTTTTGTTCAATCAATTCTTGATATATTATGTGTATGATAGAAATAACTATATTTAAACTGCTTCAAAAATCACATACATAAAATTTGTAAGAAACAATTTTGGACATGTGTGGTCTTTGCACCAAGCTAAAAATATCACTAAATTGTATAGATCGATGTACTATTTTCTCTTTTTTAAGTATTTATAAAAGTTATTTGTTTTCTTATGGGAGTTATGAACCCCATGCTACATTAATATGTAGTTACATAAAGATATCCCATAAATATATCCCAAAAAACAATATGGAGGAGAAACAACAATTGGGTTATGCAATTAGCAATTAAAAACAATAATTTATCTATTGTGAACAAATGAATATCCAAAAAGGACAAGATATAGCGAAGAGAGATAGTTATGTTTCAGAATTAGAAATAAAACCAATAGTTTATCTTTGCAACTCTAATCAATACAAGGTCCAATGACATGCACCAATCACGATTACAAATAAACTAGAGCCATATCCCGACCAATGATTCAATACAAAATGTTCTATTAAGTGAACTCATATTCTAGGGAGAGATGTTTCAGTACTGGAACAAGGAGGTTTGAGAGAAACATGGGTGGTGTTTTGTTCATGCTCACAACCTAACTAAAACATTATTCTTGTTCAAGTTCAATGATAAGGTCGATGTCCTTTAGGTCATCAAGCGGGAACCTTGGTTTTATAAGAGCATGTTGGCTGTATTTTCTTCTTGGAGTAAGGATTTTCTACTCGATCATGTATCTTAGTCATCCAACCTAGTGTGTGAATTTCATGGTTTCTCCATGCAACTTTGGACATTCCTAAAATGTATGTTTACCCTTGTTTGTGACTTGATTTGTTAGGTGCCTAAGTTTTTTCAACCCCGAGTCCTAGTGCATTGCTTTTTAAAGTTAATTTGTCTAATGACTTGAAGGATTTTGTCCTAATCTTGATAGGATAGAAAATGATCAAGAAACTTATCATGCCTATTAACTTGCATAATACTTGTTTTGATGTCAAAGCCTGGATCATTATTTATGTGATTGCTACTTAATGGCCCAAGTCAATTTATAAAGTTATATTACTAGAAGTTGGACATGGTAGAACTTATGTTTCTTTGATTCATAGTCTAGTTATCCAATATGTCTCCAGTATTACTCAATAAGGTGGGGAGGGGGGAGGGAATCTCTAGGTTTGGACCACCTTTTTAAAGTTTTGAGGCATGTTTAGATGAGGATCCATCTCTAAGAAAAACCATTGCCAAAATTTCAGGAGCTTTTGGAATTTCTATTAGATGGGCTTCATGAAGATTTAAATCATGTGAAACACAAATCATACATAAAATCAAAAGATGTAGATGGGCATCTAGATGAGGAAGTAAGATAGGATTATTGGGAAAATCATCTAGCTCGCAATGACTCTATAATTGGTTATTTGTGCCAAGTAAGTGTCTTTGTTGCTTTATGTTCCTCATACATAGTCGTAGGTTTGTTAGTGAATTTATATTTGGTTACACAACAATCTACAACCTTGCCTTGTGATTGGTTGGTCAATTCTACATGTCTTATCTTGAAGTAGTGTCCTTTTAATGGATTTTTGTTTCTTCCTTGTTTGTTTTTAATGGAGTTTTGGTATTTCCACTGCCTCATCTTCTTCAATATGACTATAGTTATATTTGTTTGATGCACTAATGAACATGATATGGAAGTTCATATGATTTCAATCGAACAACTAAACGTGAAAGGATCTGATTCCATTTTTATTCCTTCGTATTCTTCACTTCAATCTTGTTCTAGAAGAGTGCATTCCTATGTCCACTCACCCTGAACTTTTTAAACATAACATAAACGACTTTCTTATCTACATTGGAGTAATATCTTATATTTATGTATACTTTTTCTTGTTAAATCTCATGTTTTCCTTCTTTCAAATACAATTCCATATCATGATTCAACATTTTTTATTTGTGTCAATCTCCCTGACACAATTTGTAGTTCTTCTTTAGATATTTCACTTTTCACTTTATATTGTAGATGAAAATTTATTTCCTTTGTTTTGGGGTGTCTCTTCTTGATTCTTTGATGCCTCTTTTTCATGCCCAATTCAATATAAATAAATATTTGTAGTTCCTCCTTAGATATTTTCTATTTATATTGTAGATACATTTTTTTTTCCTTTGTTTTAGGGTGTTTCTTCTAAATTCTTTGATTCCTATTTTCATGTTTAATTCAATATAGATAAATTTATCTCTTGATTTATCTTCTAACATTAAACAATTTCAACTACCTTTAAATATAATCATGTAAAACTCCAAGGTTCTTCACTACTACCCTAATATTTTTAGGGAAGATTGGGCTTCCTCTAGAAAAAACCATAAAACCTTAAACACATTATATTTGATAACATAGCCATGTTTTAAATTAATACTCTTCATCAATTATGTAATAGAATTCCAATCCATCCTATAATTTTCACATGAGATTGAATTTCCTTGAATTGTTCCAATCTAGTCACAACGATTTTATTGGGAAACCAGTAAATATTTATATCACCTCCCACCAAATCAACCAAATCAAATCATGGATTCATGTGGACACATATTTAAATGTGAAAAATAAATATATCGTTACTCTTTGGTTCCATGTAGTATGAAATATGGTTCAAGCTTCTTTAGTCTGCTATTGATTTTTTACATGTTCATTTAGAGTTCCACATGAAACTATAAACCAACAATAAAACCTGAACCTGAAGCAAGTTTCCCAATATCTAGTGAAAGCTGCTCGATCTCTGGTGAAAGATGCATATTTAATCAGTATCATGAAGCTTTTCGGATCTGATCTGGTCAAATATGGAGGTGTAGAATACATATAATAAGGGCAGACAGGATGAATTGGACCCTTTGTTTGAAGGGATACTTTTGACGACGCCCTCCCAAAACCCAAGCACAAATCCTGCATAAACAGGAGAATGAGTCCTCTATCGGCATTAGTGTTGTAAGTCAACCTCTTGATGAAAATATTTCTCTGATTTCATCCTATGCTCCATTAATAAAGACCCAATTGATGAAAACCCTAAAATTTTAGTGTTGGATTCAAACAAGGAAATTAATAATAATGATGGTCTCATAAAAGTTTCATTATCAACGAGGTCTATGGAAGTTACTAAAATCATACATGGTTCTAGAAAGGGATACCTCTTTATCTATATGCAAGGAAAGCGACAGCTCAGTGGAGAATACAAGCCTCCCATGAAGTAGGTGTCGCCTCTAACAAGTAGAAGGAGATTGAGAAAGAACATGCAGATGATTATGAACCAAAGGATTTTGAAAGAGTGGAAAGTCTTAGTGAGATCTTGATTACTGTGGAGAATTCAAAAGAAATGATTTATTAATACCTTAAGAAGTACAGAAACAGACCGTGATTCACAAAAACAGATCATGATTCGATGGTTTTGAAAATGCAGGAAATATTAGAATTGCAAGTTGCATTAGAGGAGGGGGGAATTTGGATACTCTAATCTTTACAGAAGGTCTTCTTCCTGTCTCTATTTGTTTTCTGAAAATTATTTCCACATATTTGCTCCCATTATTCAGATAAAGGAGACTAACCCACAAACAATACCACAAGGTCAATGGTTCCCTTTTTTGCATTCTGCATAGGAGGATTTCTTAAAGAAGAATTTATCAACAAGAATGACTGTACATTAATATTTACCTTGGATACCATAACATTTATTCTGACATTCTTGTTTTCCCACCCAAATTCGTCAATGTTTTCATATGCTACTAGTGTCTTCCCATTTATTTGAATGTAGTTAATATATGAATGGTTCTTCATTACCTTATGCAACCAAGTGGTACCCCCAACAATTCATGCTGCAATACATGATGACCTATTGTGGTTACTTGTTATCAACAACTGTATAGATTGTACAATGAATCTCTTCAAGAACAAGAGATGTATATACTGAAGCAATCATCAAAGTCACAATAGAAAGGACATACTCCTAATTTCACGTTTTGACTATCACTATAAGCTCCCTTGTATTTATCCGTGAACCGAAACACCTATGGACATAATAAACAATTTCATTATATTTTCTTCATTTCTCCTTTTACTTTCATAGTTTAATTGCTATTTCTTTTGTAGTTGTTAGAGTTCTATTGCTTTTGTAATTAGTTGCTCTTTCATTTTTTATAGTTATATTTGCCATGCTCCCATGAAAATTTTAGTTGGCATGCATCATTTCCTCTTCTTTCTCTTAGTACTTTATTCATAACACCTACCTTAAACATTGGTATCTTTATGCTTTCATTGAAATAGGGGCATGATGCCCTTTGTGATGTTTTTTAAGGGAGATTCCACGCCACATGAGAGAGATTTACTCCTTATATTGGGACATTATCCAACATTTGTTTTGTCAATGCGACTTTCCCTCGTTCACACATCATTATGTTTATTTTCTTGCAAACTTTGTATTATCTTTTTCTATTTTTAAGGATAATTTAACAAGGAATCCCCCAATAATTTCATCTCATTTTTTGAATGATACCCAATGTAAACCCATTGACGCAAATTGCAGCGCCTAACTTGTCAAGGACATTAACTGAGGCATGAAATAGAGACAACCAACTTGAGGGGTTGAACTTGGGACATCTTGCATGATGCTTAAAGCACTCAACCATCTAATGTACTTCATTGGGCTAACAAACAATTTTCTCTTTGTATTCATTGTTATTACTTGTCATTTTCTCTTATACATGGCATCTTGCTACTATATTTCTTTGGATATTAACTCTTGCCTTTGGGGCAGTATGTAGAGTATGAATTTCATCATGGATATCACCATGTGACATTCCCTATTGGGAAACAATACGCGATGTTTCCAAGGAACTTACATGCATTGAATTCCCATAAATGACATAAGGCCTCCCACTTTCAGAGATAGTTTATATGCATCGGCTAGCATCCCTTATATGTTTCCTTGCCTAGGTCTAGATGTATGAGTGTGGTTACTCCTTTTTTATGTCTATTACCTAGGTGAGGTCCTTATCCCCTTATTATGGGATCATTATTTTCCCTTGCTAGTCCTTTGTGGGTTCTCCCCTTAGATATTCTCTTTCCAGATGGATCATCCTCAACATTTGTGCTTAGATTGGATCCCTTTATTAGTTAGATATTCCTTTGGAAGTACTCAATAGTCGTGGACCTATTTGAGTGCACAAACAAATTCCCACTTGCTCAAATAAGATCTTAGATAAGATTTCACACAGTGTTTTCTTTAGTGTTGAAAACTGATGAGCCAATAACATGAGTATAGGTTCTTTCGATAGATTACCCTAATCATCTCAAAGAAGTTGGGGAAAGATGGTAACATCATATTTGAAATCAGTTTGGCTAGTATTTACTCCGTGCCATGTTACTAGTGTACTTATTCTCTGGCACGTAAACCGATACACAACGAAATCGTTTCGAGAGGAATGATTTGAGTCTTGTTCTCCTCTCGATGTGCTTTGTACTATAAAGCAAGATCTAGGATATTGATTGATTGGGTGGGCCTATCTATTTAGATTTTATATCTGTGATTGACCAATACCTTTTTTGGTAATTTATAATTCTTTTCATTTAATTCATGAAATCCTTCAAAGATTTTGGGTTCATTAGAGTTCTTTCATTTCATGATAAACTGATGGTTGCAACAAGAGATTAGCTAGAATGTTTATGTCATGTAAAGATGTGGGCATTATTTGTTTGATTAACATCATACATTTTCTATTAAAGAATTCATATAACTTTTAATATTGTAGGCCTTGATACCCTCAATGATTTATTACTTCAAGGTGTTTTCTTGTATTTAGTTTAAAATGACATTTCACCAAACACATAATTCTTTAACTTCTTTTAATAAACATACTTTCGTTGCTAGTATGGATTCAAGATTTGGCCATGGAATGCCAACAAAAAATATTATGGGTGATGATACATCCACAAAGTCATAGGGATATTTCTTGATCTATTTTATAAGCTTTCATCATATTAACTCGACAGATAGGTCTTAGTAGCAACACATAATACCCTTGACATAGTTCACTTTGGTTTGCGTTTATGTTTACATTTAAGGTTTTAGGTGTTTATTTAATTATAGCCTTGGATTCTAATATAAGAAGTTGGATAATTATACACATAACAATCATTTCTTCATAATTGATTTGGCCCCACTACTGAGAAGCTACATTTTGACTAAGGATTATTTATGTAAAACAATATTCAAGATCACCATTAGGACATAAGAGTGGATCATAAGATTTGAGTAATAATAGTAGACCATGTTCAGATCTATACTAAGTTGTTGTCTACGATGTATTAGGTGTACCATAGTCACAGCTAACACTACTGGCTACAATACTGAGCAATTTCCTCTGGAATAATCTAGAAGTTATTAGAAGATTTAAAAAGTCATGTGCAGAATATTATGAAAATAGAGCAATAGAAATGATGATTGATGTTGGGTTCTTTTTTTCCTAGGAAAAATTTGTATTTCTATTGCCAAAAATGAATAATAATACATTTTTCAAGCCGTCAGAGCTGTCTAAGAATTTCGAGATGGAGATATAGCTTCACTAGGTAATATTTCTCGAAGGAAATCAACATATATAATGCATAATTTCTAAGAGTTTAATATCTATACACGACAAAACTTTCAACCGCCCTAATAATAAACTATCTTATATATGCCAAGAGCACCAACATATATGCTTTGCATCCAAGTGATAGAGAATCTGTATCCTTTCCTAAACCTGCTAATTCTAATCGAAACCTAAATAGCCAATTCCAATTGGAAAGTAGAAACATCTCTCAAATTGAACGAGGATGGTGCCTCATGAAATGTTATAGAACATTGAAATCACCAAAAGAAAAATAAGCTTGTCAATTTGATCCCACATGCTGTAGACAATTTGTCTCCAAAAAACAACTTTCTAGTGAAAGATAGCAACAAATAGTAGCATATTATATTAAGCAACTATCCAAGGTCGAAATGTTCTATCAACTAAACAATTCCACAACATATAATTAATCGTTGCAATTTGTGCTACACCACACAACATCAATAAATGAAACCATGATGATGTACCCAATCCTTAATTTCAAGATTATTACAAAGAATCAACCACCCAACATGTGGCTTATAGGAAGAGTAAGACCTCCATAATACTTAGCACCTTTTGATCCATTAATCATCAAAATTAATCGAGGGTTTGTTTCATATTTAAACACTTTACTATCAAACAAAATGACCAATCTTAGCATAGAGTTCCTTTGTGCAATGACCATTTAAAAGCCTCCAACCATATCCAATCCTTCCAAATGGGCCCATGAACATGCCTATTTAATGTAAACTAATATATTTTTGGTATTAGATGGCATAATGAAGTAAAGGAAAGAAAATCAATGGCTTGAATCCAATGAGACCAAATAAGTTGTCAATGTGACATCTAGGACATGCAATCAAGATATGCTAATCATTTCAAGGTTTCAAATAACATAGATGGTTCTCACAACTTAATCAATGGTTAGGGATGTTAGGGGGTTAGGCATATGAGTTTAGAGCAGTCTTGGTTTTCATTTCCACTGGACATCAACATTTGGAGGGTCACACACCCAAATGAACAGCTGAGGATCTTAATTTCACACCAAAAGCATGAGAGAATAGTGTTTTGGGGAAAAATTAAATGAACTTTGACAAGGCAGTGATCCATCCGAGCCATCATATACATTTGAATCATTTCAGTTTTCAAATAGGGAAGGAAGCCACCCCAAGGGGTTCCAGTTATAGATTTCATAAGAAGTTGGATTTAGTATAGTAAACATCCATACGAGGTTCCAGGATGTGCTTTCCCCTTCTAACTTTCAGTTCTTGCAACCCATGGAAAGGTGGGTGGAGAAGCTTCACGACGGTGGTGATGAAGGAAATATTAACATGGAGGATGGTCTTCTCAGCTCCCCAGCTTGTGTCCTACAGCGCCCAAGTGAGTGTTGCAACTAGGGTTGTTGCAACTAGGGGTAGTGTGGAGAGACATTCACAAACCTAATTTTTAGACTACTTACGCCGCTACATGGAGGGTTTTCTTGCACAGACGAGTGTTGGGAAGTAGGAGGATGAAGAGGAAGAAGAGGAGGAGGATGACATGAATTAGGGGGGGAGACAATGGAAGCATGACCATATTTTCAATGGACTCTGTGCTTATAGGTTAGAAACTACAGCATCTGGAATGGCTGCAATTTCACCACCCACACCAAAAATTTAGGGAATTATCAACTCGACGAACAGTAACAATGATCTCCCTTTCATGGTCGCATCTGCTGGATCTAAACCCTATGTCTAGAAGAAACAAGGGTGCAAGTCTATAACCAATCATACTGTGGAGTGGTACCAGAAGCATATGATCAAGAATCGAGAATATACAACTCATTCAAGAGCAAGGAGGCAGGTATGGGGTTTGGTCATTCTGAACATAGATACCATCCTGATTATTTGTTTCAAATTCCCTTATTATGCATTTAGGTTAGGTTATTTTCCTATAAAATATTATAAGTAACAACTAGTCCAGGGAATACAAGAATTTTTTTGCATCTGTATTGGGGTTCTATTATTCCATTCATTTTAATCTCCATTTTTGTTCTAACGATAGATCTGGGGAGCTACAATGGTGGCGTCAATGATGCATTTGTGAGAGCCTGCACTAGAATTCCAAACTCCTCTACTTTACTTTACATCAAAAGTGAACAATAATATGCCTTATTAGGTTCCTTGAATCTCTAGGGACCGACATGTCTGGACTCTTCATCAATCACATTCTATCAAAATGCACGATAGGGAAAGCATTTTGTTTTGGTGTGAAGGAATGAGCCTGAGAAAACAAGACTTTTTGGAAGTGTACAAGATAGTATAATGCTTGATAGAGAAAGACAATGCCATATAATATTTTTTCATTGGAATCTGCACCCTACTAGGATGTTTTATGATGGTGGATAGCATTAATATTATTCATTTTAGTTTATTATTCTTATGCAACATCATGACACGTCCAACTAGGTTGTAAAGTGTACCTCATGACACATCCAATAGAGTGCAATTTGGTTTATTATCATGTGAATAAAATTTATTTTTTCCTTTTTAAATTCCAATACCTCTATTTTTTATTCCACCAAAAGTTGGAATCTAATAGGTGCCCACTAGATGATTTAATAGCAATGACCAATCTAGAAAGACAGATCCCACTAAGAGCTAGTCGCATCAATTCAATTTTGTTACTGCCATATGTATGAAGTCTCAAAATGGTCGAGAGCATTCTTTAAATACTTACAATTTGTCTATATTCCAAACATTATGTATATGCCTGAAAGTTAGGCACCTAGCTAGTTTTGTGCATTGATTTGAATTACTGAATTAAACTTTTGGGATTTTCTATTATGTACTGCAAATTCATTTTAATTTTACAATAAGGTATCCAAATGTGATGTTGTTGACAAACCTACACAAATGAGATGGAGATTGAAGTGAATAATATTTTCGAAGAAAATTCCAAGCTAAGGAAAGAGCAGGTATGATGTCCTTACATACATTAATGCTTGAATTCTTTTGCTTCTATACCAATTTAAAGAATAACTGAATGAAATAAAATAAAATAAGATAAGAATAAAAGAAAATTCCATAAACCTAGCATTCTTGTTAAGTTATCCTTGAGTTATAACTTATAACCTTTAATTCTGTACCCACAACCTAAAGAGCATGTGCACTAAATAGAATCATAATTATTCTTGAAAATCCACACTTAAACTAGAAGTCTTGTAAAGCTATCCTTGATCTATAGCCTCGATTCTATATCCTTGGTGAAACCAACCCTAATTCTATATCCTTGATGTAACCACTATAATCACAAGTTATAGAGGATGCATAAAACCCAGAAACAACTTATAGTTCAATTCAACGCAATATAATGATGCATTCATGACAATATGCCAGAATATAACCCACTTTTCTATTCACTTAGGCTAAGGGTCTAGGATCCTTATTTACAACTCAGTACAAGGAGACACACCTCTATATATTGTTCCTCAAATTACATTTCATGTCTAAATACCCCCCCCCCTTCCTTGGTCCAATATATAAGAGCCACATAATTGACTTGTCATGACCAAAACAATTAGAGCTTTCAAGGTAATTGAACCATCCATTGTTGGTTGCAAGTGTATCATATGGAATGTAGTCTCATTGGCATAGGGATTTGAATTGAAAATCTCCTTGTGATGCAGTTGGAGGCCAAGCATATCATTATACAATGGGTCAATGTGATGTCATGTGAAACTATTACAAGAGTATTGCAAGGCACTTATAAATCTCATAGTAAAACCTAGACCATTGATCTATCCTTTCATCCAAAAATATATGAGGTTTTCTTTTGTACCTTGGAATGGAGCCCATCCAAAACCCCACAATGCTCATATCCATCCTCTTGAAAGAGATTGAACGGTTTGGGTTCTTGTGGGAGTTTTCAACTCCATTTTTTTATTTCCTTTCAATGACTTTGTTAGATGACAAATACCAATTTGATTGAACATTGAAAAACGTTTTGTGCCCCATCACCTTTTCCACACATATTCAAATATTGTGATATCAAAATAAAAGCAACTTCAATGAAGAGTGTTCAAAAGTCCTGAAGTGGAATAAAACATTTACATGTGTCCTTTGATTCTGGGCATGGGAAAACTAAGAAGTACTTTAGCTAAGTCACTCAAAGTCCTTGATTGTTGATCTCCACGATTAATCTTGATCTATTTTGATGATGATTTAGAACATATGCAAGAAGATAATTACCCACAAATAATAGCAACCATCATTGTTAGGATAGACGTTGAGAACTCATGCTCCTAAATAATCTTGAAAACAAAAGTAACTGAAACATGCTCAAAACTAAATGAATCAAGCTTTGGTTGTGTAAGCTTGTTGATTCACCACGATTCTCTTGCATCAATCTCACTTGGTGAGATATTTCATGAGCATTTTACTTACTAAATTGGTAAGAAAAACTAATTTGATGACAACCTAGAATGTCCCAAATCCATGTCAATAGTCCAATTTTCCTTGCCTGAACCGTTATCCTTCCACTAAACCAATAAATCTTTGTAACTTGACCATTTTGTGTGCTTATAAAACATTTCATTATGTTGATGTATTTGTAACTTTGAAATGTATTCACTTGTATATCTTATATATTGTACTTCGATGTTTATTCCGGGAAGTATCCATAATGTAATTGAGTCATGTCATGCCCCGATGTTTTGATGGGGAGATTCAATAATGTAAACAAGTCATGTAAAGTCATTCAGGTTAACCTTCCATTGTAAGTCGGGGCAATAGTCCCCTCAATTGTGTCAAGGTTAACCCTCCTTGTTGATCGGAGGGAAAAGTCTCCACAGTTGTGGGGCACTAGGGTTATTAGAATCTCCTAGAGATGTTGGCTCTAGTAAGTAATTGTTAAGTGGGGCTGACATGTTGAAGTGGACATTAAGTGAATGAAATAATATAAATAGAGAGTGAGTCTCTCTATTTATCACACACACACTCACTTATTGGGAAGCATGAGTGAGAGAAGAGAATCTCTCTCAAGTGTGAGAGAGAGAACAAGCTATAGAGATCATCTTTTCTGTTTTTGGGTTTTACTACTGTCATTGGTGCTCATTCTATATCTGAGTAAGTTGCGAGGTTCTATCCTTTATGTTTTCCCCGAGGAAAATTCTTTGTGTCTCTTGTCTCTTGTGTTTATTGTTGTGCATGTTATTCTCTCAGATCCTAAGATCATATTGCTTAAATGATAAAAATATAACATGGTATCAGAGCTACCCTGAGAAGAAGACATTGTGTAGCTATAGAATCTAGGGCTTCTTACTTTTTGGGTCTCTCTCCACAATCCATCAGTAAAAGTATGCTATGCTGACTCTCCATTGAAGGGCACATCTTTCTGTCGAGCCAGAATTCAATTTCGGGCATTTTCAGTTTTTGGTGCGGGAAATTAGGGATTTTTATAGAAGAATAATTTTTGGGTGAGCCCAGCATAGGATTTTTCTCCTCATCAAAATCAAATTTTAGAGACATGGCTCGATATTTTTGGTTGGGTATAACTCCGGGAAAGTCAAACCCTAGTTTGATCCTAAGCTGGAAAAACCCTAAATACTAAAACTGATAAGTTTTGGTAAATTCTCTATATCTCAGGATTGAAGAAGTATCAAGGGATGAAACGTTTACAGGTCAAATATAAAATCTTGATGTACACTTTTTCCAATTTTTAGCCTCGGATTCGTTACATTCTAGGAGATATGATTCCTCCAAGTTAGGGTTCCAGCCTCTTCTAGGATTCATCCCTAAAAAAGACAGCTGGGGAGAATTGCTATATCTCAGGCTACTAAGGTCCAAATTAAATTTCATAAAGATTTTACAGAAATCACACAGACTTTAATTTTTGTGGTATAATTTTCAGACCCCGAAGATGAAACAGTGACACGTGGAAGTCCGTACAACTTCGCTATGCTGAACAATCCTGAAATAGGTCACCTTGGGAAAACAATCATAAATCCCAATTGGAGAAACAAATTCTGATGAAACCTATGGTGTTAGAATAGGGACAGGTGAGGCTACCTCAGTGTGAATTTTCAGACACAGAGGATCAGTAATTGCGGAGATACCTCAAAAACAGTATTAGGAATTTCTGCAGAAGAAATTGGAAAACTAGGGCTTCCTGTTCCGGGAGCTTCCCTCCATTGTTTTCAGAAAAGGAGTACATTGGAAAGCTCACCTTGAAGAGGTCTATATTTATATCCAATCAGATCTAAAATATTCCAAGTTTTGAAAATTAGGGTTTCTCTGACAAAACCTAGATCACCCAGCTTCGGAACCAGGACAGACACCTCAAATCGGTAAGATCTAATCCTTTGCTATTTTCATTTGAGGTTATCATTTAAAAATGATCTATCACATCAGCTTGATGATAAGCTTGGTGAAGTGGACAACTTCCAAGCATGGAAGTATATGATCTCTCTGAAGAAAATGAATTGGACACCTACATAAGTAGAGAGGTTCCAATTCCAAAGGGAGATGAGGCTAAAATCCTTACACAAGAAGAACTTGGTCAAGGCCAAGAAGATCATTGTTGATTCAATCACGGATCACCTTATACCACAAGTGTCTTCCCTAAATACACCAAAATAGATGTTTGATTCCTTGAGCAAGCTATTTGAAGGGAAGAACATAAAGCGGAATATGAATTTGAGAAAACAGTTGAAGAATGTGAAGATACACAATGGCGAGACCATACAGTCATACTTTACAAGGGTCTCTCAAATCAAAGAACAACTTGAAGCGGTATAAGAAGAAGTGGAGAATGCAGAAGTTGTGATAACCACCTTGAATGGCCTCCCAGAATCATGGGATTCATTCATTCGAGGAATGTGTGCCAGAAGGAAGTAATTACTTTTAGCAGACTCTAGGAAGAGCACACACAAGAAGAAGCTCGACTCATAATAAGAGAAAAGAATATGGGAGCAACTGAAGATCAAGCTCTCACCATCCAAAGAAGATCCCTCAAGCGATGAAGAATATGATGAACTCAACTCTTGAAGCACCTTTTATCCATCTTATTATTTGAATAAGAAATGATGAATGAAGAAGATGATGAAGTTGAAGGTTCAAGAAGGAGTCTACCCACGAAACAAATAAAGATAAATATTCAATTGTCATTTCATGATATTGTTTTGTTATGCATTTGTTTATATTCAGTTAATGTATTATGCATGATAGAATGTTTGCATTAATGATAGTATAGTACTAATATGCATGTGATGGGTAAGTAGCTCATGGTGCTATACAACTCTCCATTGCTACTTATCTAGAATGAAACCTCTTTGTTGACATATTGGATTAGTGCACAATCTCAATGATGTCTTAGTAGAGATGGAAGGCATCTAGAAAATTTTCCGTGAGATATGGATGAATGTTGTATTGGCTAAAATAGTTGCATAATCATATATCTTGATGCAAAAGAATCTTTCATTATGAATATACCTTATGAAATGTTTCTAACCATACAACTAATGCATTTGACTTGTAGGAAAGATCGCGTAAAATCGCCTACAAGCAAAGAAGGATGAGACCTTTTCGAAAAACAAGTGACGATAGTTCAAGAAATAATCCAAGATAAAGAATAATATGACGAATGCAGCGACATCATTGATGCAGAACCTTCCATCTATGAAGAAGTAACCAAGAAGAACGAGAAGACTAGTTCAAGAAGAATGATGTCTAGGATGCAGTATCGATACATGAAGGGAAGTTCGTAGTTCCATCATGCAGTAGATGGAAACATCATGGGATACAAGGCAAGATTTGTAGCATGAGGCTTCTCATGGAAAGAAGGCATAGACTATGAAGAAACATTTGCAGCCAGTGGGAGGCAAAATTATGTGTGCAAATGAAAGAAGGCCTTGTACGAGCTCAGAAGACACCCATGAGATAATACATACATGAGGAGCTTGAAAAAGATGACAATCTCACAGATGGGTGTGAGAAGAACTTTTGAAAAAGTTCAAGATAGAGGATCTTGGTATCCAGTGATCCTAGATGGATACATACAATATTAGTAGCATAGGAAGCTACTTGTCACTCCGGTACAAAATGTTTTAGTGCATAGAGTACGAAAGACAAATGGAGTATGATGCTCCACTTCAGATGGAGTGACTGCAGAAGATCCCAAGGTTTGACCTAGTATGACAGGATGGATAGCTTACTGATGACTCTAGGCTTTACTAAGAGTAAAGCAGATTCCAAACTTTGCTTCAAGGTTGAAGGCAAAAGACCAAGAATGCTCCTATTATATGTCGATGACTTGTTCCTGATAGAAAAGAGGAACTCATTAAAGTTGCAAGAACGAGACTTGCTACCGAGTTCGAGATGAAGGACTTGGGGATGATGCACTACGTTCTAGGCATGGAGGTGTGGACAAGGGAAGTATGCAGTAGAGATCCTGAATAGTTCAGGATGATGGACTGCAAGACCATGACCACACCTATGGCATCAAACCTGAAGCTATTGAGTGTTGCTTCATCAGATTCAGTTGATGCCACAATGTATCATCAGATGATTTGTTCCTTGATGTACCTAACAAATACGAGACCCGATATTTGATTTGATGTGGACACATTGAGACATGTTCACCTGATGGTTGCAAAGCATGCAATGAGGTACCTGAAGGGTACAGTTGAGTATGGGGTCAAGTATGATACGAATCAAAAGATTAACCTAGAGGGTTATGTGGATTCGTATTAGGCAGGCAGTGCCATTGATAGGAAGAGCACTTCGAGGTGCTACTTCAATATGAGATCATGTTTGATCTCTTAGTTTGGTAGGATGGAGTCCTACATGGCGCTGATTACAGCTGAGGAAAAAGATGTTGCCACTTGTGATTTGGGAGGTAGTATGTTTCTTTTGAAAACTACTATTTGATTTGATTGATCTGACTTGCATTTTGTTATGATGCAGAGAGGAGCAATGAAGCTCCAGTTTTTTATCTAGATCGAGATCTCTCGAAAGAGGGAGTTCTAGAATAGCTGGTAAGACAGGTTGTCTGAGCATAAATCCTGGTGAAGCTTGTAGGTTTCTCAGACGTAAACAGTCATGTAGGTTGTCCTTGGATGTATTCAGTCCTGGCGAAGATCGCAGGTTATCCTTGGACGTAATAAGACCTGATGTGATTCTATGCTAGAAATGGCCAGAGTGAAGTTTGAGTACTTTAGGGAGAAGCTTGGTGTTCTCTAGATCGACGTTCCTTCCAAAGGGAAGTGATGATTTCGTGAGCCCTTTTGACATGGTGAGAGGATTGGTTCCTTCCATGGTCAGATATAATTGTTGTGCCTTTCTAACATGGTGAGAGGATTGGTTCCTTCCATGGTCAGATGTAAGAGCTGTGACATGGTGAGAGGATTGGTTCCTTCCATTTTCAGATGTATGTGATGATGCCACATCTAGCATGAAAAAGGGATGGCTCTATGATGACACATCCAGTATGAAAAGGGATTAGCTCTGTGTAGATCCCACTTCCAGTATGAAAAAGGGTTAGCTCTGTGATGACACATCTAGTATGAAAAATGACTAGATCTATGTAGATACCACATCCAGCATGAAAAAGGGTTGGCTCTATGATGACACGTCTAGTATGAAAAAGGACTAGCTCTATGTAGATCCCACATCTAGCATGAAAAAGGGTTGGCTCTGTGATGACACATCCAGTATGAAAAAGGACTGGCTCTATGTAGATCCCACATCTAGTATGAAAAGGGACTAGCTCTGTGGTGACGCATCCAGTATGAAAAAGGACTGGATCTGTGTAGATTCCACATCTAGTATGAAAAAGGACTAGCTTTGTGATGACACATCTAGTATGAAAAAGGACTAGCTCTGTGTAGATGCCACATCTAGTATGAAAAAGGACTAGCTTTGTGATGATACATCTAGTATGAAAAAGGACTGGCTCTATAGATATGCATCTAGCATGAAAAAGGGCTGGCTCTTTCGATGAATGCCTACATGGAGGATAGTCCTACAACCAACATGAAAAAGGGTTGGCTTTGTAGAACTTCCTGTGATGAGAAGAATGAAGAGATAGCACCATTTGATTGAGATAGTGAAAGCAGTGATGATAATGATGATCCAGCTTTAATGATGATCTAGATCAAGTGATGATCTAGTGATGATCTAGCTTTAATGATGATCCAATGATGATCCAAATCTAGTGATGATCCAGACTTGATCATGATCCAGTGATGCTCTAGATCAAGTGATGATCCAGACTTGATGAAGATGACTTGACAATGAAGATGAATTGATGATGAATATGACTTGAAGATGAACATGACTTGATGATGATCCAGATGATACAGAGAAGAAGACTTGTGCTGATAAATTGTGTAGAGAGAATACCTTCCTACTTAAAAGGGAGTGTTAATGTATTTGTAACTTCAGAATGTATTCACTTGTATATATTATATATTGTACCCCGATGTTTACTTCAGGAAGTATCTATAATGTAATTGAGGCATGTCATGCCCCGATGTTCCAATCGGGAGATTCAATAATGTAAACAAGTCATGTAAAATCATTGAGGTTAACCCTCCATTGTAAGTCGGGGAAATAGTCCCCTCAATTGTGTCAAGGTTAACCCTCCTTGTTGATTGGAGGGAAAAGTCCCCACAGTTGTGGGGAACTAGGGTTATTAGAATCTCCTAGGCTCTAGTAAGTAATTGTTAAGTGGGGATGACATGTTGAAGTGGACATTAAGTGAACGAAAGAATATAAATAGAGAGTGAGTCTCTCTATTTATCACACACAAACACACACTCATTGGGCCACATGAGTGAGAGAAGAGAAGCTCTATCAAGTGCAAGAGAGAGAACAAGTTGTGGAGATCATCTTTTTCATTTTCGGGTTTTACTGTTGCCATTGGTGCTCTTTCTATCTCTGAGGAAGTTGCGGGGTTTTCTCCTTTATGGTTTCCCCAAGGAAAATTATTTGTGTCTCTTGTCTCTTGTGTTTATTGATGTGCATGTTATTCTCTCGTATCCTAAGATCATATTGCTTAAATGATAAAAATCTAACACATTAAATAATTCTTTAATGATATCTACCTACATTTTTGGAATTTGCTTGGTCCAATTATTCACTTGTACATCTTTAGTTCCATCATTGATACTCTTATTATATTAATACACATAAAAAACATTGAAGATATAAGAAATATTTTGTAAGAGTTGTGGGAAAAATTGTGTAAAATTTTACAAGGTCCAATCTTCTTGGCTTAAACTTGTTCTACGCCCCTTGAGGAAATCTCTTCTTCCTCATATGAGCTAGCGACAAAATATGTATATATTCTTCTCTAATATGCATTGATATTATAATTATAATAAGTTTGTTTCAATTGTTCATGAACTTCCCTCATATAATCAACAGAGACTCTGCATCGATACTAATCATATTCACTTCCAAAAAACTAGACAAATCTGTTACTCCCTTTGGAAATATTCGATACACAATATGGAATAGACTTTTACTTGTATATCAATTCATGAAATTTTTATATGCAAATTATACCTGTGCTCAAACCAAGAACCATTATTTCGATTTCTCTCAAATTAAGCTTCTCAATAGATTACGCAAACTCTCGTTTATAACCAAAGTGTGTCCATTTATCTATAGTTGATACACAACTAAATTATAATCTCGTTCCTAATTTCTTTCATAAAATTCTCCAAAAAGTTCCAAGAAACTTACTATCTCTATTTTCAATTATGGTTTTTGGAAAACCATGCAACCTAACAATAAATTTGAACAAGAAAACAACCACATGTGTTGCATCTAATGTCTTCTTATAAGAAATAAATGTGCCATCTTAGAAAAATTATCAACAACAACAAAAATTGAGGCATTACCTCTATGTGTTCAAAGGAAACCAAGAACAAAATCTATGCTCAAGTCTTCCCATGGTTTATTTGATTATAAATATTTTTTACTAGTGGTAATCCATTTGGCATGCCATTTGAAATTACATCTTTGAACTTCTCAAGAAATTCACAAATCTTTGTTGGAATTTCACAATTTTTTTTGTGGAACTATCCATGGGAAAGATTGAAAACCGTTCGTTAATTTCTTCAATAAATTATTTCATTGAACAATACATTACCTTGTTGTGACCTTCATTGCATTCCTCCTTCATAGGAAACAACCAAATTTTTCTTCCTCCGTTTTCAATTTGGTACATATTTCTCTTTCCATCATTTGCAACATTTATATCGAATTGCTAAGGTTTTCTTAACGGGATATGTCAGGCATCCAGGGGAAGCACATAATATAAACCTTCTTTTTATAATCTCCAATGTGAAAGTTTACTAGGCATTGTTCTAACATCATTACTTGATGTCCTTTTTGTAACCAATATACTTTATGTGTGCTAGGATGCAAGATGCAATTCAATTTTAATTTATGGATTACTATTTGGAGACTAGATTGTAAGTGAAATTGTTATCAACAATTAATGTACAAGATTTACCTCCAACCTCACATTGGGTTTTGTTCTTCTATTACTAGGACTCTTGGTATTCACATGACATTTTTGGATGTAGTGATACTCTCTGAAATATAAAGTTCTCACCTTACTTTTACTAGACCCTGGATACATTATTTTCAACTATTGACTCTGTTTCTTGGGTCACATTAGTTATGGTTTCTTCCTTTTGTCATTTATCATGTGTGGATTGTATCCCATGTCACATATCTAAAAGGATTATTTTAAAATGATTTTGGTTCATTCCTTCTATTTTATGGGATATTCTTCATTTATTAATATTGGATTGTTGTTCGCTGCATGATTTTATTCAACAAGATGTCTTGTTTGTGGGAATCAATAATTATTTACTGAAGATAGATGTTGCAAAATTGAGGTCCATTGCACCTGGTGGTGTCTTTTCAGTCGATGATCCTATTAAATTCCACATTGATAGTCTAGCAGAAGGTGTCTATCTCATTGGCAAACATGATGGGAAAGTCACTGATTTGTCAATATATCATGGGCATGACTTGTTTGGCTTCAATGTCTATGGATCACATGGTATGTAAGTTCTTGTTTATATTAATTAAAAGTTGTTTATTATGGATTAAAGGTTCATTAATGGTTTCAATCTTGTTTTTTTCATTGGAGATAGTAGTGAAATATAAATATGTAATATTTCTTTCACAACATGACGACTTTATGCATTAAAACTATTATTGTCCATACTTTTGAGCTTTTATGTTAAACTGGTATTGAGTATAGCTGTAAAATGGTGAGATGTATTATGGGTCCTAAATTCCTGATGTGTTGTCTTAATGACTCAACTTATATCACATAAATAAATTGATACTTTGTCCATTTATTAATGTATTCCAAGAAACTTAGGGCATGAAGTGTAATTCCGAGCTAATCCACTTAAATGTTTGGGTATAGTGGTACTGCCACTTGAAGGATTTCATGCACTATAAATGTGCAATGTCCAGAGCTTTGGGATTATCTATCATCCAGTACCAAGCATAGTTATTGAGACATATTATTCATTTTTACATGAGACTGAATATCTCATATTATAAATACACCACAACTATGATTTGGACTCATATATTTAGCAGTTTAACAAACTTAATGAAATTAAGTGTTAAATTCTTCTAGTAAGCATAGTTATACGTTATTGTATAAGAATATCATTTATTGAGTTTATTTTTGGAGGGATGACTTTGGAAGAAGTTATAAGACACATTGAGTGACATATAAGATGATTTCCATGTAATGAACATAATTTCATTATGGAGGCTAGGACCTAGATCACATACGCTAGAATATGGTATTATAGGTTTATTTATTATTAATTTGTAATTTTGTATTTCTTGGATATAGGTAGGCTACGTGGTATGTGCCACATGAAATGTAGTTACAAACACGTATGGATTGTATTTTTCATTCATATAATTCACCTCTTATATTTTTTGTATTATTTCATATCTAAGTTGCACGAAACGAGGAAACAACGACGTGTTAGAAACGTGACCCCCCAAAATTTTGGAAATATATATATATATATATATATATATATATGAGAAAGGACATTTAAAAAATGAACGTGAAACATAAATCAAAAAGCATACATGTTGGTGAAACATTGCCTATCTTAGGATCCTATTCAACAATAACATCCTATGCCTCCCTTCTCTAGTCTCTAACCCTTGCTTCTAACTCAAATATCAAAGTTGATTCTCCAAGGACATTAGTAAACGACTCAACACCCTACAATTTTAATGAAACTTCCTAATCCAATCGTTAAAATAAGGTAGAAAAATCTTCACATGCTTAATAAGTGATTTTGTTTAAGTGGAGAGTACATTTATATAAAGGTCACGACAAAGTAGTTCAACGATTAACATCACCAACATCAAGGTACATATAGGGATTTTCGTGCTTGATTAAATGTCAATTCCATACCCTCATACATGATAGAAACGGATGGAAACTTTGTAATCCTGAAATACTAGAAACTCTTAAGTCTGCTTAATTTTGAATGGGATCTAAAATTATAATCTTGTTCCTCATGATGATACTATTTTAGGCATATTGGATCAATATTCCATTGATTTCATGTACAATGGGAAACATGGAAATTTAGTTGTTATGGTTTAGTATCCACTTGCTTTAGGATCCTTCTCAACGAAGTTAACAAGGCTATTAAGTGCATAAAATAGTCAACAACTTTTCTTGTTTGACAAAGTCAACAATTAGAGTTTCCCTTTGATGTGGATTTTATTTGGGAAGGTTTTGGAAGTGTTATAGAAGGATAAGCCATCGATCTTGTTTCCTTTAATATAGAGGAACCCAACTAGGTTTTCAACAAGATCAACTTTACAACCCTACTTTAATTCTTCTTTCAATATGTAGTGAATTCAAAAGAGAATAATCGACTAGGCTTTAATATCGATATATTTAGGTAAGAGCCACATATTCAGGCCTACATTTAAAACTTATCATTTGGATCAGTCCTATTAATTACTAAGGTGGGTTAAAACTATATCATGGTTATAGATTTTTATTAAAATTATTACCATAAATGATGGTTTGGTTGCCATTTAAAAAGAATCCAAACCATTAGAATGCAGGATATGAATATTCATGATATAGAAATGATTCAACAATCAAGAACAAATGAACAACCATACCTAGAGACTTTGCCTAATTGGTCCACCAGAGCCCTAAGGCACATGCATACATGGATGGTGTCTAAATATTAGGATTGCAATTGCATGTTTATGATGAGAAAAAAAGAGTTATTTTACAGTGTTTTTAGTAAAGAATTTATGGTAAAGAATCCTCCCAAGGGGAAATATAATTTTGTATTGATTTTCTTGCTTTTCTCGAAAAGAGAAGAGATACAACAGAGTAAATGTGGAAACCAAAATGCATTAATTTGAACAGGAAGTATGCTTTGAATTGATTCATCCTTTTTAGACATAGTGAATCAGTTATGATGTCCTCCATGTTCATAGTACAAGTCATGAATTTCATTTTGGAGTGTGTGTTCACAAGAGAAGATTGAAGGTCTAATCTTACACCTTCTCTAGGGTTTGCTTCGGATATTTGGGTTGAAATCTAGGGTTTTGCTGCTATCATAGAGCTGCTCCCAACTCTTTATCAACCTATTAGGGCTTTCTCTCTCTTATCCTATCTACTGCTATTGTTTATGCTTGAGCTGTGACTGTTTGTGGCTTCCCCTGAACTAATCCATGACTATGTTATTCTCATTGAGATGGGTCATGACTGTGTTATGCTCCTTAATTTGACTATATTTTTTCTCCTTGATATAGGTCATGATTGATGGTGACCTCCTTCTACTGGGATTTGACATTTCCTTGCAGTACCATGATTGGTGAGATCCCTCTAGGGCTAGTTGTGGGCTATGGAAACCCTCTGTGGACTGAACCTTGGTTGTAGCTGCCTTCTACAAGCTGAACGTGACTCTGTGGGATGGATGTGACTACGACTACCTTCTCTTAGTAGTCTATGACTATGTTAATTACCTTTGGGATATTTTTTGACTATAGTGACACATTCATGTTGGGTCGTGAATTGTGGAAGCCATTAAGGATAAACTGTGACTGAACTGTAACTGTGTAAACTCCTTATGGTATGAGATTTAGTTGTTTGAGTTCTCCTTGACTAGGTTGTGGGTTATATGACCTTTTCTATTGAGAAGTGACCTTGTGTGTGCTCATTGAACTTGAGTTGTGACCTCTATGAGGTGTTTCGATAGAGTTGTGAGCTCTGTGGGTTGTGGGATGCTTTGACAGAGATGTCAGGTCTCTAACTTAGCCTTGTTGGGTTGCTAAGATATGAGCTATGACTTGTGTTAGTCCTTGTAACTTGCATGTTATGGCAGTGTTGAGCAGTCATGTTTACTTTGACCAACTACAATAATCAATTCTGAATTTTGAGGTTTACTTTGTGAACAACTATTGAGGTTTCCTTTAATCATCTCCAATATTGTAAAAGAGTTTCTCTGGCCTTTTTATTTAATTGAATTCAATTGCTCCATCCATTATTTTTTTATGATGTTCCCTTCTTTCGAAGCAATTATTATATAGAGTGGAGTGGGGTGGGTTTCCAACCTTTATTATTTAATTGGGGGTCATGCTTATATAATAGAGGCACTTTTATTGCCCGTCTCCTAGATGTTGGTCTTATCAAAACTAAGTGTATGGGATAAAACAACAACAAACCACCAACAAATCCCTTACTCTTTATAGAATAGTGTTACATTGGAACAAGTGCCCCAGTTATTATATAAAAGAACCTTACCTACATGATAAGCAAAGTGGCTCATTTATGTTTCATGAAGTTGTGCGCCCCTACTTAAATAATAATCATGCCTAATAATAACTCCACTTCGATGCCATCCCATTGGTATAAAAAAATGGAAACAACTATAGGGAAAGTGTGTGCTTCTTCTTCATGAGACGAGGTTATTTGATAGTGAAGGTCCCTTTCTATATAGCATGGGCCTTTATTCCACTATTAGGGGAAAGTGGAACGGTTTAAAATGGATGTATTCTAAAAGTAAATAGGGGATCACACATGATTTCCCATTTCCCTATATTATAAAAGTGTTTCGGCATTAGCAGTGTGTAGGGTTGTATATGTGTTTCATGCTGGCAATGCTCCAACCCGATTATCAAAAGTAATTTGATTTAAGTAGGGGAAGGCTGGAATCATAAAATTTGTAGACATAAGATTTCGTTAAATTTAATGCAAATGCAAGACCCATTCTCAGGGAGGATGGCACCCTAGTCAGTTAACTAGGGAAGGGTAAGACCCTAGAAGGTACCCTAGGGCCCCTAGTAGTCTCCTGGTGTTCTTGGTATGGGACCAAGAAAGTAGATTCCATGGAAAATTACCCCTATATGTCTCTAGGGTATTCTGGTTTGGGACTAGACAATTTCTCGGACATGATGTCCAAGTAGATTCTACAGCATGAGACAGAGACTTCATGGTCTAGTACTAGGTAGATTCTTGGTCTGGGACGAAGTAGTTCCTACAAGAGCACTCTTGGTTAGTTAACTAGGTGAATCTTGGTCAAGTTGACCAAGACAATGATGTGTGATATCCTCTCTCCTAGTCAGTTATTGCTAGGTTTTTTTCTCAAGGGACTAGCCACCCCTTGATGATGTCACTAGCACCTAACGCTTAGGAGTAGTATTGAGGACCAAAGGATTGTACCATCCATTTTGGATCTTCCCCTTATACAGTGATGATAAAAATATATATGAAACAGTGTACCTTAAGAGAGAGAAAAGATTAAGTCCTTGGTCTTGTTGGTCCTTTGGGAAAAATGGGTTGCTTGTCCACCTTTATGGTACACCTTGGTCTTGTGGGTATGAAGGTTACCTTGTCTTCTTATTGTAACCACCTTTGATTGACTTATGGTCCTTTATCTTTTACTTGGTCCTAGTGTCCTTATGGTGGGTACCTTTGGTATGTTGACTTTTATCTTATGGTTTTTATCTTTGGACCATTGGTACTTTATGGTTTTTAATTTTTGGACCATTGCTACCCTATCCTAAGTCAACTTAATTTTATGGTTTTTATCTTTTGGACAATTGGTCAAATTAATTTTATGGTTTTATTTTGTAACAACATTGACCATCTTATCCCATTGGGTTAGCTCAAGTGGTTGAGAGTTTTTTATGCTAGCATAAGGTATCGGGGTCAAATCCTCAAGTGGCTATGTCGGGGCCTCACTTGATGCCCCCACTGGTTCTTTGAGGTATGTATCCTTTTTCTTTAACCCTCTCTCTCTCAAGGTACGAAATTTGTTCACTTAGTTGATTTGTCCTTTCGGTGAAAAGATCAAAACCTAAAAGTATCCGAGTATAAGGTCAATTTAAAATGTTCATTGTGATTCGTTACTGCTAATATCTCCTGTACATTATTTTTATCATTTCGTTACTGTACATGGAATTTGGTCGTGAATCATCTCAAGGACCAAGTTTAACACAGTGACCGATCGAGGGTTAAGTTGAAAGAGATGAAAATTATGTTTGTTTTGTTGCAATTTAAATATATTAGAGTAGTACTGTTTTGAATCTAAGTTCATAATTATCTTTATGCATTAAAGTATATTTCTTATGTTAAAACTAAACTAACCCTAAAATATTAACATCTTTCACATAGATAAGCATGAAAGAAAGAGTTGAAGCAACACTCTCAAGAGGTTATTATATATGTGTTAGAAAATGAAAGTGCTCTTACTTAAAGGAGATATTTTTTTATGTTTAATGGGGCTATATTAGGCATGCAATGGAGAGTATAAATGGCTAAACCAAAAACAAAAAGGATTTCTAAAATAATTATGAGTAGGGTATCGTGTACAAAATCAAGAAGAGGCACAAAGTGCGTCAGTAAGTAGAGAGAATCAAGTGCTTAAAATAAAATGCAACTTTCGAGGTTAAGTTGGTATCAAAATTGATCAAAAGAAGAGTTTCCAGCATGCTCAAAGGAAACTATTAAGGTTTCCTTTGAGTTATCCTTGACTAGGTTGTGTGTTTTTTGACCTTCTCTGCTGAGAATTGACCTTGTGTGTGCTCATTGAACTTGAGCTATCACTTTTATGATTTGCTTGGACAGAGTTGTGATCTATGTGGGCTTTGGGATGCTTGGATAGAGCTGTTAGGACTCTGACTTGACCTTGTTGGGTTGTTAATATTTTATCCATGACTTTTGTTAATATTCTGAGCTATGACTTGAGTTAATCCTTGTAACTTGCATGTTATGGCAGTTTTGAGCAGTGAGGTTTTCTTTGACCAAATACAAGAATCAATTCTAAATTTTGAGGTTTACTTTGTGAACAACTATTGAGGTTTCCTTTAATCATCTCCAAGATTGTAAAAAAGTGCACTAATATGGGATTCCCAGTTTTTGAATTCTACTCTACATTCACCA
Source organism: Pseudotsuga menziesii (assembly GCA_001517045.1). Taxonomy (NCBI): domain Eukaryota; kingdom Viridiplantae; phylum Streptophyta; class Pinopsida; order Pinales; family Pinaceae; genus Pseudotsuga; species Pseudotsuga menziesii. Next base: position 302,904 of record LPNX010179469.1, on the reverse strand, counting down.
ACTCTGAGTCTCCATAGTCAATGGGGCACTATTAAGAATTCATGTGTGAGCTAATTGCACATCATCATTTTTATACACATCCCTTGCAAACTATAAAACTTGTTGGCCTTTTGATCTTATGGTTGTTGTATTTCTACTTTAGGTCAAACATTCTTCCATAAACATCCAAAATCTTTAGGTGTATATTTTTTTTAGTGGATATTTTGATTTGTATGTACAAAGAAAAATCATCTTTTATTGTCAATGTTAAAAAAGGATGCCATCTTTGTTCAATTTGGTCCACATTCTAATCAAATGGCACAATATTTCAGAGATATTAAAGAACAAACTCAAGGAGACCATGTCCATGACAATATTTATTGTGGCAGTACATCATGGTGTATATTCTCTATGAATTAACCATAGAGGTTGCATGTAACATAGTTTCAGAGTAGAAATAAGTTCCCTTCTTTGATTAGTCATCCATTTATAGTGAACAAGTGATGTAGTTTAAATATATTATACTAAAATTTGTATGGCCATGTTATTTCAAGGTAGTGTCAACTATTAAAGGATTTTGTAGCTTCATAGTAATATGTGCTAAAAAACATAAAAGGAACACCAATTTTTTATTTGATAAAGAAATAGTAGGTAAACTGCACATAATGGGCCTCCCTCCAAGGATTCTATGAATGGGAGATAAAGAGCATACAATTTTTTTTGAGGAAGAATATAATTACTAGACATCTATGTATCATGTTCAAGTATTTGTTTGAATACCAATACAATATGGACCATAATACAATGAAGGAACAAGAAATGGATTTGAGCATTACAAGAGGTGCCTATGTCCCCATGAGTATTATAAATTCCCACTCAAATTCAAAGTCACTGAATGTTTAAAAGGGAACTTCAGGAGGTATATATAAGATTGAGGGATCAATTGTTAGAAAAACTAAATCACACTAGTACATGTGCATATGTTTCCCACAACAAATCGTTGCTATTGCAACACTTTTGTATCGCAATAGCTACGATCATGACCCCATACTTTTGTGGAAACATTTTTGTCATTATAGCCACATGTTGAATCATTCATTGCTATGATGATAGGAAAGAGATTCCACTTGGAGTGCGTGTATGATCCTTACAAATCAACTTTCATTGCTATAGTGACAGACAATCGTTCCTAGAGCAACAACTCTTCATCAACATACCGACAAAGATGCTATACAAGCGACTTGGTAGGTGTCGCTATAGCAAAAAAACACCATACACATACTGACGAATATTCTATACAAGCAATGGTTAGGTGTCGCTATAACGACAAAACATTATGCACATACCGACAAAGATTCTATACAAGCGATGATGTTTCATCACTATAGCGCCAATTATCATTGCTAGGATAATGAATTACCAAGTCCTTTCCATCTCTATAGCACTTCTTTCTGAGTATTTAAAAAAAATACCCCACTATAAGCAACATCTAATCTAAAAATTGTAATTTTGAAGAACTATACCAAGAGTGAACATGAGCTAATATAACCAATGTCATATCCAAAGTCTTGGCAATGAGGCTCAAAATTTTTTTATCCAATGCCATCTCAACCAAGCAGTTTGTTTTTCTCAGAGGAAGATTCATACATAAAATAGTTGGAATAGTGCAAGAGGTACTACACTCCATTAAGATACAGAATCAATATACCATTGTAATGAAGAACAACATCTCTAAAGCTTATGATCACACTTATTGTATTTATTTAAGGTTACTTTTAACTAACATCGATTTCCATATGATCCAATCTGTCTCCTTCACCGTGATAATCAATTGGTCAACCTCCTCCTTCTTTAGATCTTGTAGGGGATCTATAAAGGTTTCCCACTTGCCACTTATATCTTCCTATTGGTCACAAAAGGCCTTAGTTAGTCCATTTCTTCATCAAAAAGATATGGGAACATTATCAACATTCAAGAGGGAGGCTTAGAATATGTTTGACTTATTTTTTTCAAGGAAGACATCTTACTATTTTATCATGGTTTTAAGTAAGCTAAATCATTTAGTGATATCCTAATCCTTAATTATAGTGCATCTAGGATGAAAAGTAATCTATATAAATCCTCTATGAATTTTATCATATTATGCAAGGAGTTGACCATGAGACTTCAAAGATTGTTCTTCTTTCAAATTGAAGATCTAGTCTCAGGACTGAAGTACCTTGCCTTCATTCTATATCCACTAGGTTGCAGTACTCAAGACTAGAACTAGATTCTTAGTACAATTGAACATCACATTCATTTCTAGTGCCTCTGGTGAATATATTGGGGAGTTAATTTAACACTTGTCATAGTTATTCTTGAGGAAATTCCCAATTATTAGATCCTTCAAGTACACTAACCAAAAGGAGTGTTGAACAAGATTTTTTGATTATGTTGTGAATTTTTATGGAGAGGAAATCAAGATAAAATAAGATTTCTTTTAGACTGGTGGTAGTTACCAACAGACCTAAGGAAGCTATTGGATGGTGATTAAAGGATCTAAATGTATTCAACAAATCCTTAGTGTCCAAGAGCATTTAAAATCTCATATCAAAATAAAACATGTGGCAAAGGGTGCTAATACAAAAATATATCACCTCACTATCAATCATAGACTAGATTTGAATGCCTATTCAAAGGACCAAGAAGAAATAAATAATGAAACCATAAGAGTTTCAAAGAAAACAATTAACATGGTAGAGAGGAAAATGAGATCCAAAGTGAAAATGTATCACTAGAGTAAAATAAAATTATGTAATTTTTTTGGAAAAGAAAAACCATACCTCAATATCCTTCATGTCTAGCATGTCCCGAAAACAAGGACCTACAATAACCATTAAAGTACTAAAAACAATATTGACAATAATAAAAGTATAAATATATATATAACAGTGGAAATATATATCAGATCTCAACCAATTATAAACTCAACATCAGATATTAGGGTTGACCTCCCTTATCCTCAGAAAAAATGCTTCTAAACGGACTTCAACCTCTTAGCGTTAGGTTACTTGCATGAGACTCAACTAGACCAACATACCTTTGAAAGGATAGAACCCAGAATTGGAAAAGACCCTAAAATAGATCATCCAACCCTCAAAAATAAAAAATAGTATTAGCACAGCAGTGCAACCAACTCACAATATAAAAAACCAAAGTACTCCAAGAAAGTCATATAAGGTAGCGCTATGAAGGATGGCACCTACGGAGGGATCTTAAGGTAAACACAAGGGTGGATAGAAATCCTAAGGCATCATGCTATTCATCAACAAGTTGGAAATCAACATTTAAGGTTTATGTAAATCAACGATATCATGCAAGGGTCAATCACAAGTCACCACAAGGCTAAACATCACATACAAGTAAACATGCAATTCAACGTAACATGACAAGGCAACATGATGTCATACTAGGATGATGCACATCAATTCAATGTGAGGGTAGGTTACCTGACCTTCTCAACTATATGTGGTCATACATATCATGTGTCTCACGTAAAGAGTGGAAGCTCATAATCATCATCACTGGATAAGGAAGATCATGTGGTCATCTCATCTTACTCAGGTTAACACAACAAGGGCTAGCCATCCCCTTGAGTATAACCATAGTCCTTAGAATATGTCACACATATTCAAAAATAAGATATGCAACAAAGTGAACAAACATTTCACGTATAAATTTTTTTTTTTTAAATATAGGTATATTAATTGTTTTAATCAACATAGTACTATCAAACAGAGAGCTGCAATAATCATTAAAGTACTGAAAAGAAAAATAGTAATAACATTAGCAATATATATAATATATAAGATGTTAATGAAATAAAACAATGCTAAAATAACAATAACATGAATATATTCATTCTAAATCAATTAAAAGCGATATGGTCATTTCATCTTTCTCATGTTAATTCAAGAAGGGGTGGCAAACCCCTTGAGGATTTACTTTGTCAAATACAAATCTTAAATGTATACAACTACACTTTTCTAGAAATTCCAAGATGGGGACATCATCTTCATTGGGATGACCCATTGCAGTTGTTTTCCCCTCTCTTTCTATTGATTGTGTGGGCATGCTCTCCCGTACCATACTTCTCGTACGTTGATTAGAAGGGCGTGGAGGTCGCTGGAGAGGGGCATCATCTGCAAAAACCAAGTCACTTATATAGATATAAATGTGTGGTTATTATTGAGATATGTATTTCATTATTTCCAGTATCATTACAATGATATTTACCCATTGGATAACTAGCTGAGACAACTGGAGTGTTCATTGATTCTTCCATTTGTTTCTCTTCATGTTGATCATGGGCAGATACATGCTCTGCCATTTAGAGAATAAAAATTATTAGTACACATCATCTATTATATATTTAAAATCATATTAAATACTTATTTTTTATATCATATGTACCTGAATCTCTAGGTTGCTCGCCACCATCATGAGGAAGCTCCCCACCTTCAAGTGGTACCTTTTTGGTACTTCTACCCTCGCTGCTTTTGTTTCTCTCACCTTGAAAAAAATACATTTATTTTTTGATGTAATCATTCATGAATATATTACACTAGTACATTATAATTATGGCCTTATTGTTTTTATTTACCCCTATGCGCGTCAATGGGGAAATTGGGGTTTTCCCCAAGATTTTACGACATTCGAGCACATGTTAAAAACCGTACTTAAAGTCGAGCCTCAAGTCTTCTTTAGTGGATGCCTCTTGTAAAGCATTTCCTTGCAATGCATAACACCATGATAATTGCTTGTGATAAATCAATTATTTGTTAGCTACATTTTGAAAAGAATTGCTACAAATAATGATCGTTTGATTCTTACAATTCGTGCTCTTAGTTTATGATATCCACCCTGGCCCAGTTTGTGATGCCCATGTTTTTCTACTCTTTCCTTTTTCTCTTTAGAGGTGTCAGGGAGACTATGAAAGGTTTCAAATATGTTATATATCACAACTTAAATATATTTAAAAGTAAAGAAAAAAATTGAACATTTTTCATTGAAAATATGATATGTGTCATACCTTCTTGAACCGAGTGCCCGAGTCTTTCCTTGTTTTCTCAATTCCTTCTTCTTTGCATCATCCATGAGTGCCTTCCACTCCTTCTATGGAACCATCGATTTTCAAAAAGTGGGGAAAATCAGTTTTGTTTTGTTGGTCAATATTATAAAGTTAAATCCTCATCTAGACCACCATTCAACTTAGATGTAGAGTTTATTCTGTTTCAATTGAATATATGTAGCATATTCAAGGTTTGTCTCATTACTATATTTCATGGGAATTTAAGATGTCCTACATCTTGTTTATGACATTTTAATGCAAATTCATGAATAAATAGAAATTAAGTTCAAGGTGTAGCAAAAAAAATCATTGTTTTTCACTTTGAACGATCCCAAATTATCTTATGGGATAAAAATCTTGTTCCATGCTACTATAAGTATTTAATGGGCCATTATAGATATCATTGTGGCTACAATTAAAATATCTAAAGTTGTCCCCATACTTCATGGGGACAAAGTTGAGACATTAGTTAGTTGGTTTAAATGGGTCTTGTGCCACTTTCATCAAGCACTAACAACCCATATATACCACACAACCCTTATACCTTTCTATCTTGGAATTCTTCTTCCAACCAATTATCTATCTTTTAAAAAAAATAGAGATTGTGAACCCAATCATTGAGCTCCAATTAATCCTAGTTGATAATATTAATGCTCACAAAATTTTCATTCCTAAGGTAATTAAGAATCTATCTCTATTGTTCTAGTTGCACCTTTAGTCACCTTGAATATGGCCATAACATGGGCGTTGAAAACCATCCCTTCCATTCCCTTCCTCAAAACGGTGAACATATCTCACATGTAGGTTAACATTCCCCATGTATTCCTTGTGTTATAATCTAGGCCTCTATTCATGGGCCATGAGCCCCAAGGTAATTCATATGGCCTTGTACCCTAAATTTAGACCTTGGTCCATGGTCCAGGCCATATAAATCATATTTAGTATTCAAAATATTTAAATAGATACCATATCTTGCTTATAGTCCAAATATAAATGTTATGGCCTAAGGATATGTCTTTTGAACTTGCCATTGCTTAAGTTACAATAAATATCCATGGTTAACCAAAATTCATAAAAATACATACTATATCTTTTTCACATGCCAATATTCCCTTTATAGGGCTTTATGGTGGCCTAAGGCCCTGCACATAGTTCATGAGCCCTAACGAAAAATGTTTTGGCCCAACAACTCGTTTCGCATCAAATCATGTCCTAGGGATTGAAATCCATACTTGGTGTGTCAAACCTCAAAATGGCCGACATATCTTACTCATTGGCTAAATATTATCTATGTAGTATATAGGGCCTTTGAGGTGGTCTAGGGAATCACACATGACCCATGATCCCCTTACCCTTAGACATCATGTTTTGACTTGATGATATGGCCCAATAAATGATAATCATTCTTGGTTGCACAGAGCTTGAAATGGCCATTTCTTTCTTGTAAGCCAAATATTTTCCACATAGATATGACATTATGGAATAGGGCCCCATGTGTAGGCCTTGATCCCTTGAGGAAAATGTTATGGTCTGGGACTTTGTATGTTTATCCTAGAACATGGACTAGGCCATGAGAACCATCCTTAGTGTTCCAAACTTGGAATGAACACTATATTCCACTTACATGATAAATATTCCCTTTATAGTTGGGCTTTTGTGGTGTACATAGGACTATAAATGTCGCATGATCCCTAGAGACAAAATGGATTAAGGTAAGGTTGATGCAAAACAATTATCTTTACTTAAATGGAATATTTGGAGGTGTGAGGTTTTGAGTTTAATTAATGTGTCCTCCCACCTTGTAAATGGCCAGTTTTTTCCTTGTATTTGTCCCTTTTCCTTGACACATTAATCACACATTACATTCTTTTACTCCCTAAAATTCCTCACTAGTCATGTCCTAGACAAATGAAGGTCAATGTCCAAACTATGATGATAATCTTAAAAGGTACCATGATGGAATTCCCTCACATTTTGGTAATTTTTGTTGGTAATTGTAACTAGTATGTCAAAGCCACTCCAAGTATATATTAGGTCCACATAAAGAAACAACAATACCAATGCAATAACATCTCTCCATGCTTGAAACGATACATATCTCCATTGTAAATATTTACAAAAGGATTGAACACACATGCCCAATATCGTGCGAAACCTTGGTTTAGCTAAGCCCCTGGGATTAAATGGCCCCTACTTACCCATAATTGACTTGGTATGTGTTTCAATCCTAAGGGTTAAGTAACACTACATGATGAGTAATACAAAGATCTAGATCTTAAAAACACAAAGATGGCCCGAAGGACTAATACAACAAAGTTGTAACTTACAAACTTTAAAGTTTTTCCCTCAAGGGAACATCAATATATTTAATGAAAACATTAAAATTCATGCACATAGATTTGTTATTTCTATGAGAGTTATAGGGTGTGGTTGTTGTTGTCGTATTTACAGGGTTGTTTTAGCATAGCCATTTTCACGTTGGGGTGAAGATCTATGTTGCACTTCTTGGAATTTATGATTAATTGGGGTTCACCTTCTCAAAATTCCCTCATAGTTTTCGGTATTCCGGGGAGTAATCTATGAGTGGCAATAATTCACAAGCACAACCATGGTGGAGAGAAAGCATCTCAAGAAGAAGTGGGCGCTCTCACCAGGCGATGTTGAAGAAGACAAAGAGTAAGAGCAATGGCGGTGAGCAAGCCCCTCACTTTGGTACTTAACCTCTTCTGGAACAAGATTGAATTAGTAAATTTAGTTTACATATTATGGCCTAGGTTAGCGCTGGAGGAGATGACATTATTGAAAAAGAAACGAGAGCACAAGGAGGGCATAGCTCCAAATGAGACCAGTGAGGAAGCAATCACTAAAGTCCATGATAATAATAATAACAACAATAATGATAATAATAAGGTGGAAGGAAAAGGGGTAAAAGGAGGAGCTCATTCTACATGACACCTTCTCTTAGGCAATGAGGGTTATAGTTGAATACCCTAACATGTATTTCTTCATATTTAATCCCTAGGTTCATTTTCCCTTACATTCGTATTTATTTGCATTAATACCATTGCATTTACATAGGCTTAAATATGTGGAGCAGGATCTCGAGTAGAAAAGGGGAAAAAATGGAAAAACCAGTGAGGAGATAAAGCCTCTAGAGGACCAACTAATTACTGCATTTTTCAATCCTATCTACCAAACATTGAAAGAACATTGAGGTTAGTAAACAATGCATCATGCATCGTTCATTGGGTAACTCCTAGGTCTAGAAGAACTTGTTTGTGTAGAGAGCATAAGCAAGGAGTCTTATCACAAATGGTGTTAATCACTCCTTTTTGAACCTATAGAAATAATAGATCAATTCTATGAGCAATGATGCTAAGAAGAAGCACAGAAAATAGATCTTGCTACTAAGAATTCTCACAAGCATACACAGAAAAATAGAGAGAAGAAAAGAGACTGAATCACATCAATAAAGAGATGAATATTGGTGTGTATCCTTCCATTGAATAATGATGAATAATAGTGTACATAAATATTACATCCCTCATAGGAAAATCGAGTTGTATGGAGACAACTCATAAATCTCAATTACCAAAATATAGCAAACCCCCATAGGTGGCTAAAGCACTTCCCAAATATATCAAGGACCTCACGAATTTGTAAAAGCATGAGTGATTTGTCAAGGAAATGGAAAAAACATTCTAATCCTAAAAAATGGAGGAAAAATCATGAACGATGGGTTGGCAACAAAAGCACCTAGTTTCCTAGTTTGACTAGCTTTACCTTATCCATAAAAAAGCAGGAAAAGTAGAATAAAGAAGAATCTGCTGTAAAGTTTTGTATACTAATTTTGGATAGTAAAACGGTGTTCAATATCAACCCATAATTATAAATAAATCATTCCTAGGATATAGATGGCATGTATTGACTTTAAGGTGCAAGTGGATGCCAACTAATTAAGCTAGTGGGTGCCAAATAATTAATCAAATAATGATTAATTATTTTATCCTAAGTTATGAGTGGGTTTAATATATTCCAACACCCCCCTATAAGTCTGAATTTATGATGGTATGTCAAAAAATATAGATGCGTATAGGGCCCAGCAACAAGACTATGGTCACCCTTTAACAATTATTATGTCCAGAAAAGTGAGGAAAGAGGCAAAACCACATGGGGAAAATACTCCCTCAAGAAAGGACAAGGCACAAAATTTGAAATAATATTTATTCAAAATATCCTTATCTTCACTTGAATTAGCTGAATGAACTTCTTCTGGATGGAAGACGTGTTGAAGAAATCATGAACTCCATGATCATACTCTAGAGTGTAGAACCTGCAAGAAGGAAGAGGAGAGACTCCTTGTATCTCATCATCTGATGAAGTAGGAGAATTATCTAAATGATTCTTTCTGCTGTAAAACTCTGATATGCAAACATAATCTTAAATTAAAAATAGATCTGTGCATACTCCTTCCCAAAGAGTACAAAAATTAAGACAATTTATTTCACACTCGATTCTCTGAATAGCTTCAAAATTGTGATGTGAATCACATGTCAATATTCCAATATGATGTAGCACCTGTATATATCTGACATTAGGCTGATAAAACTCTGATATATCAGAAATATTAGCTTATGAAACAGCAAATACAAAGGCTTCAATGGCTCCATGAGGATATAGGGCTAGACTAGGAAAATTATGAGAGACTAGGGAAACCTGATAGGTGTAAAACTATGAATGATGGATGGGCATAATATATGAACCATAAGTGTTTATAAAATATCCAAACATGTTTAATATTATTCAAAATATTACTAATTACATGGATAACCAGCCACTTAAATATAGGAAAGACTTCAAACCATGTAAGATAAATATCACTACATAAGAGACCAATGAGGAATCAACTAGTGAACTTGGGATTTGTATAGTCTTAGGATTATTCAGAGGTATGGTAGGTGCTATATATGGTGGTATGATATGTTTCATTACATTCATATAAACCTGCAAAAAAACTTCTAAATCATTTATACAATCTTGTGAGGAAGAGCTCCTCGAAGACAAGTCAATATCTAGTGAAAAATCACAATTTTTGGGAGATGAATCTAGTAGACTGAGAGGAGGATTATCAAAGAAAGGATCTGATATTTATGATTCTGAAATATCAAATACATGAGAAAAGGAGATAACTCTGACACTCAAATCATAATTTATATCACCTTGGAATTGCGTAGTTTGACATTCTTCTAAGGAATCAACAGGCTTTTCTAGTTCTTCTGGAACTTCGATCTTGTGCTTCTCAAGAAGTTGAGACATGATGTCCATATTTTCTTGAAACACTTCTTATCTGAATGAAGACCCTTGCTGCAATAATAACACTTGTATTTTCTCCCTTTCTTCTTAACTTTCTTCATTAAATCTTCATAAGAATCTTCATCTTCAATTTCTGACTTTGGATTCTTCACAATTCTCTTTTCTTTGGATTTGAAATTCTTTTTTCCTTGAACCAAGAGAGCATGATACTTACTCTTGGGAGAATTAAGGACACCCATATGGATCATTTTATGTTTCTCCTTTGTTATTGAATCAAGAAAATAATTTAAATAAGGCATTTTCCACGTAGGAACAACAAGCCTAGTAGCATGAAAAGTAGACACAAAAATAGAGTAATCAAGACCCAATTTTGAAAGAATGGAAAGGATTAATTGATCATATTCTTTCTAAATCCCAAATTTATTGAGCATTAGAACAAGTGACTTGAAATTGGTGAAGAAACCCTCAAGAGATTCGAAATTGCTTGGACTCAGTGAGAATAACTCAATCTCCAATTGATGTTCTCTTAGCTCATCTTGAACTCCAAAGAGAGACTCCAGTTGAGTCCATACTTGGTTTGTAGTGTTCAAACCATCTATATGAAAGACTATATCAAGAGAAATAGAGAGTCAAATTAATCCATAGGCTTCATCCAACCTATTGTGCCACTTACCTTTCTCAATCACAACATTGGGCTCATTATCCAAAGCTAGAGTAACTCTGTACAATCCTCTACTGCGCAATAGAATGGAGATTTTGGATTTCCATTCGTGGTAATTGAAGGGATTAAGAATTATTTATGAAGGATAATCCATATTTCTGAATTGATGTGCTCAAGAAGAAACTCTCTGCAACCTGCAAAACAAACTAGGAGAAAATCTTGTAAGCTAGACAAGCTCTTCTTCAAAGAGGAATAAGAGACTGGATGCGCTCCTCAACTCTGTAGTACTTGATCAACCTTGCTTCTATGATACCATGGATAAATAATATATCAATTCTATGATAAATTATGCTAAGAAAAATCACAGGAAATATATCTTGCTACTAATAATTCTCACAAGCATACACAGGAAAAATAGAGAGAAGAAAAGACATTGAATCACATGAATGAAGTCTAGATGAATATTGGTATGTATACTTCCATTGAATAATGATGAATAATAGTGTACATAAATATTACATCCCTCATAGGATAATTGATTTGTATGGAGACAACTCATAAAGCTGAAAAAGGATGACTTACCAAAATATAGCAAACCCCCATAGGTGGCTAAAGCACTGGGCCAAATCTATCAAAGACCCAAAAAATTAGAAAAATCATGAGTGATTTGTCAAGGAGATGTAAAAAACATGCTAATCCTAAAAAATGGAGGAAAAGTCATGAAGGATGGGTTGGCAACAAAAGCACCCAATTTCCTAGTTTGACTAGCTTTACCTTGTCCATTAGAAAAGCAGGAAAAGCATAATAAAGAAGAATCTGTTGTAAAGTGTTGTATAATAATTCTATATGGTCAAAAGGTGGTCAAGATCAACCCAAAATTAGAAATAAATCATTCCTAGGATATAGATGGCATGTATTGACTTTAAGGTGCAAGTGGATGCCAACTAATTAAGCTAGTGGGTGAATAATTAATCAAATAATGATTAATTATTTTATCCTAAGTTATGAGTGGGTTATATATATTCCAACATAACAAACATATCACTAATTTCCTTATCCATCTTTGTACATGGGGGTGAGGAAAAACATGCTTCCACCTCACCTCCAAAACATTTAACAACCCAAAAGGGATAGAACGACCAACCTTGCAGATTGAAGTCACACCTCACAAATTGGGATTACACAACTTCTTTTCCTTCTACTGATATGTATTGTTACATCCTTTCAAATTATTCTCCATTCTCTACTTATTTTTATCGGGGAGGACACTCCTTACTAGGACAAACGTATAGCACTTGAAGGATGAAGCTATATCATTCAGATTTAGGGAACAACTAATTATTGCATTTTGCAATCCTTGCCTAGTTCTCTTCATTCACCAAATAGCCAAACTTCAACATACCAAATCGCCTCATTCATATAAGCACATGGAATTGTGCACCCACTTAATCTTTTGGTGAATATACATCAGGGATTATATCTAGGGAATGTGTAGGGAATTTTTCTCTAGGCAATAATTTGTGTGCATTTGCAACGTTTGATTTTAATTAAGGAAAAATTTTCCTGTGTAAGTTTGT
>LPNX010179469.1:262542-280015 GCA_001517045.1 Pseudotsuga menziesii | reverse complement strand
ATATATATATATATATATATATATATATATATATATAGGTTCAATATTTCGGATGAAAGAAGTATGCCTTTCTCCTTTGAGAAGAGAATAATCATCGGAAGGAGTTGGTACCTCTTCTACTTTGATCTTATCACCTTGGGGTTGGGTATAACTTATGGAAGTATCTGAATCAATGATAGAGGAAGAAGTTTCTAGAAGGGTTGGTAAATGATTTGTTGGAACATCCTTTTGACAAACCTCTTGATTTTGTTGAATAAGAGGAACTTGACAGTTGAAAACAATATTTAAAAGATCAAATTTAGAAGGTAAATCAGTAATATGAAATTTGCAAAGGATATGAGAAATCCTTACTGAAAAGTATTCTGAAGACTCACCTTTCTTCCTCCGAAGAGCCTGCAATTCACTACAAAGTTTATTAGAATCACAATCCTTGAAATTATCTAAAAATTCATGTGCAAATTGAAACCATGTAAAAAAGAAATTAGGTGGAAATGTTTCCAACCAGCATTTGATTCGTCCTTTGAGAGTAAGAGCAAATAACCTACAAGTAGCACTAAGATCAATAATATTATGTTTATTACATTTAGACAAAAACTTCTTCAGGTGTTTCCTTGCAGATATATCGCCTTCACCAGCAAATTCAAGTTTCGACAAGAAGTTAACTGTCTCATTGGGAATATCAATTAATGTAAAACTAAAAATTGATCCCCAAACAGGAATTTGGACATGAGCCATTAATGATAAAAAATCAATATTAATTCACTCTTCAAATGGTTAGCTTGTCGTCTAACCAGCCCTTAAGCATATATGTGATGAAGAAGAGTAAAAATATAAAAGCTGAAAAATCAAAGAGCCAAAGGATAAATGGTTGTTAAAAATAATTAAAAATAAAACCACCTGTTTTACCTCATGGCCCTCCTTGTAGCACCATTTGTTGGCCGGAAAAACTGTCCTAGGCCAACTTATGGAAAGACAGCCCACACACTTGACTTAATGCAATGTTGTATGTGTTTAAAGTAACTGCCCTTCACAGGATCAAGGCCATGCTTCCTGTATGATGTGCTCTCGGAATAGAGAGTCTCTCTAAGCTGGGTGTGTGTCAAGTTTACTCAAACCAAACTGCTAACAAATTAGAGAAATTTAACGTAATGACTAACTAATGCTAAAGATTATCTTAAGCTAAATGCAGAAAATAGTAGCTCCTAATTCTATTCTATGATAACCTAAATGCAGACTACCTATCTCGGCCAAGAGAATGAGTTAAAATTAATATTAATTCAGCTTGCATTTAAAAGATAAACATATCATAATTTAAATTGAAGAATAGTCTCACAATCAAACTATTACATGCTAATAAAAAACTTAAAATCTCTTACAAATTAACGGATTAAGATTACAAAAAAAATGTTAGTTGCTTTTAATTCTGCAACCTAAATCAATATCAGCTAATAGATCAAATGCAACAGCAATGAAGCATAAACTCTGATCATAAGAAATGAAGCATAAACTAAAATCAAAGTTTACAGTTTGCTTCAATCCCACAGAAGATCATGATGAACAGAACAAGTAATCTGGTTTAATTACTCCATAGAAGAAATTTTACAAAGCTATGAGAACAGGTTCCAATGTCCATTCAAAGCACCATAGCTTCAAAAGAGTTTTGATGTATCAGCCTTAAGAAACACCTCCATCTCTGGTTCCATGAGAAAAACTCAGTTTTGCATAGGAACAAGAAAACAAAACAGAAAGAGAAACACAGTCATCTCTCTAGTTTATGGAGACCATCCCTAGCAGAGAAACATACAAAAAAATGGAAAAATAAGTTCATCCAGTTTCCTAGAGAGTTCCCCCCCTCCAGTCAGTCGAATCTCCATCCTTATATAGATGATCAGGAAGAATAACTCTCTCCATAGTTAGTGCTTACAGCTGGTCGTAATAGAATTTTTCTCTAAAAATCCTGTTGAAACAGGCCCAAACATATCCTAGTTCCTTCATAATTTCTGGAAATGGCCCGTGATGAAAGGTAACTTGGCCCATTTGTGAAGTGGTTTTTCGACGGTTTTTCCAGATTCGAAACGGTTCATTCACAAATAGACACCGAATTTTGCCTCTCTCACCGGGTGCGCGATCCAGTTCTTGTTATCTTTGTTCTTCATTATCGCTTCCAAGAATCAAATAGATGAGCTGGTCCTTCCTCTGAGCTATCTTTCAGGAAATCGTTCCAATGTAATCTCAACCATTTTATCCCATGATCTCTGGCTTCTTCTAGAAAACGACTTCATCGCAACTTCATCCATCCTTCCTATTGAACCTGCAAAATAAAAAAGAAGGCAAAATATTAAAGAATATCATAAATGATAGATAACAAGAAAAACATAAAAAATTTCCTTTCACTCCACCGATTTGTCATGATCGGTAAACTGGTAGTTACGAGTAAAAGCCTGTCAATTTTGTGATAACATTGATACTTAAACTTGGACTGAATAATCTTGTTGGCATAAAGTTCATAGAGCTGGTAAATTCAGGTGCCAACTATGGAGTAGCGAGGTTCCTTTAACCAGGCGAATGAAGTAACTTCATAGCATTTTATAATCATGGTAAAATTTCCTCAGTAACCATTTACCCTGTTCAGTAATCTTCAATGATCTCGGCTTATTGAGTAACAACTTGTTGGAGAATTCCTTATTTCTCGAGCTATCCTTGGTGATATTTATTTAATTCAATATAGGCCATTTAATAAAAAGATCTGCCCAATTTAGTCGCACCAAACGGTTTTCTCTTACTGGTTTTGAGTCATACGTAAGCATAATAGTTTTATCAATCAATATTTTTAGCTAATTTGCGGACATTCTAGTGCAATTATTCCTTTAGCTAAAATCATGGCATTTCTATTCCAAATAAGTGCCACTGTTATCATTTTCTCTCACTTATTAAAATGATAAAATCCTGTGGTGTTATGGTGTGATGGCATCTTCACGGGTTGGCGTCCACATGCATCTGATATTTATAGCAAATAAAAATAGCATTTGAAGGCGTGTTCTCAAAAACTACAATCTTGGCAGGATCTTCATGCTTGCTAGCAAAGTGTAGAACGAGACGTTGAGAGAGAGATAAAAAATTTAATTAATCTAGTGAATTTTTTCTTCAATGCACTGATGTTCATTTTTTGATATAATTACATAATGATTTCGTGGCATTCTCCTTTTCTTTGGAAAGTGGATCTATCCCTTTATTTGCATGCCCACTGACTTGCTTGATTTTTATAAAATATACACAGTCATACTGCCAACAAGACTTAATCGCCCTTTGAAGTTCCCATGCAATTCAACGTCATTCATATTACTTCTTCAAAACCAAATATAGATATTATCCCTACAAAATTAATATCAAATGAAAAGTTATTTTAATAACGATGCTTTGAGTTATGTGACAAATGGGAGAGAATCAAAACCATATGAATCTATATGAAACTTAAGAATCAAAAGAGAAAATGAGCAAGCTAAATGTTTGTGTTGTTAAAGGCATGTTTCAAAAAGAATTATTATTTAATGATATTTTAAGGATAAACTTTCATAATAATTCAAATATCCTTAAGTGACGTGTTGGTTTAAAGTTTATTTTAAAAAATAAAAAAATAAAAACAATATGAGTGCACCACCTCAATACCAATTCATCACAGTTTTTTTAAGTTTCTTTTCATTACCTTTATTAAAATATATAAGTCAACCAAGTTTTTTGAAAATAAGCAAACAGTCAAATTATTTAGATCCAACAAAGTACATGTATAATTCATCGATGGATTGAAAACCAAACTTAAGCAAAGGTGTCGAAGCATAATACCAATCGAACTTAAGCACACTGAAGCATGTAAATGACTCCAACAAGTTTCGATAAGAGAAATCAATCATAATTGACCTACCCAAAAGACCCAAAAGTCAAACGACAAAGATTACTAAAATCACACAATCCTCATGGAATGAAAGCCAAGCCAAAGAACAAGCAATGTAAAAGTGAAGGATGAAGAAAAGGAAGCCATGAAATCACCTAACAAGTTAAGCAATATCAATTGAAAACACATTAAAATCTATGTATTTACAAAATTCATATGGGGATCCCTTGATTTCGTACAAAATCAAGGGGAGTTGTTGGGGTACCAACAGAGTGTCAAAAGAGAGTGAACCCCTATCGATGGATCTATGTCAACAAATGGTTCTGTTGCCAGGACCGTAGTGCATGGAGAAGGAGGACATGTTGTGGCATCTGACAAGACCAATAATCCAAGATTGGTTTGAACAGAAGGTGCAGGAGTTTGTTGCAGAAGAGAATCAGAACCATGGAGTAACAACGCAGAAGTGGTTGGAGAGGCACCTATATTCTAATCTACATGAGTAATTTTTCTTTGAGTTTTCGATCATCTTGTATGATTCGTTGGAGCGATTGACCTATCGGAATACAAATTTCCAAGGAGGCGAACCAACTGCCTAGACTGCAGAACTAATCTAGCAGCTGCGGGAGGTAGACAACAGAGCATCAAGGGCTATTGAAGTCTAGCTAGAAATCATATTAGAAGGCTACATCACTGAGTTTGAGGTCGATACCATTAAATCGTATAGTGACGTAGAAAGGGAGTTCTTTAACGGACCAAGAGGTAGTTTTATCTTATCTTTGCAATTGCCTATTAAGATGCTCATCTATGAAAAATACATATTAAAGATGAACTCCGACGAGTAGATCCCTGGTGTGCAGAGGCTGCGGGTATTATGGAGACGAGGGTTGGATGGAATGATACAAGGTATATGGATGGAAGTTATGATGGGACTGTGAGGGAAGTCGAGGAAGAAAGTGGTCTTACGTGAGGTGGAGTGAGGTTTCAGCAAGAGAAGAGGTAGAGGACATGAGAGAATCCTGTTGTGATTGAAACGCGAGGCCACGATAGAAGACCACATGGGACAAAGCGACCCTACATGGATGAAGGAGATGACCAGGATACTCCCACGCCTAAGGAAATATTGACCCAGAGCAACAACGTACCCACACCTCCATGCACTGCGCCACATGCAGGAAGAAATACTAGCTTGACACCGACTTGTCCAACATGTCAACAACACTCTAATAGTAGTGGATCAAAAATTGTAGGAAGAATGCCTAGAATGGCGGGCGATGATGTGAAGTTACCCTTGTTTCATGGGAATAGGACTGAGGATCCCAAGCAATTCTGGTTTCTATTCAAAGTAGTTTGGACAGTAAAGCAATCTCACGATGATGATGTTAAGAAGGGTTAGTTGGCGATGACTCTCTGAGGTCGTGCACTATACGAATTCATGAAGTTTGTACAAGTTCCCATGGGAACTGTAGTGAATACTCTAGCTGAAATCATAAAAGGATTGATTGAAGAATTCAGAAAACCTAATTTTAAGGCACAATACATCACAGAGTTAAAAGAGATTAAGCAATATCCAAATGAGACTATTTGGGATTTTGATCAGCACTTCAAGAACTGATGGTGAGAGTAATATTTGACATGAGTGATGTACAGCATAAGGAATGGTTCATCATGACACTAGTACTACATATCAGAATTCCTTCGATGCAGCAAAAGATTGCGACACAAAGCGAGGCTCTCGAGATCGCGATGAAATTGGAAGCTTCACCTATTAGTGATATTGTGGTTGGTATGAATTAGATTCAATCTCAATTGGAGAACTTGACGATTCAATTGCAAGACATCAAGAAGGGGAAAGAGCAGTGAAAAGAAATATGGTGTACTCAATGTCGCGTGTAAGGACATCATAAAGATCAGTGCCAAGATTTTTGAAACTACCTACTAACGGGAGTTCCAAATCCATTAAGTTATGTTGGCATGCCATGGTGCCACATATTCCAAGTGCATGGCCATCACCATGAATATTGTGTGTATATGCATAAGATGGTCATGAAGCCCACAAATTTGTATTGCATGTTTTGTTGATCTGTTGAGCATGAAGATAAGGACTGTTGAACATATGATTTTCTTCAAGAGAGGACAATGGATGCAATGTACTATGTGAAGGGAGAATAGCATTGAACGGTACAACCATAGCAGCAACCGTAGGTGGTACAACCACCACCTTAGCCACAGTTTGTACCGCATCTGAAAGCACAACCATAGTTTGTGCCAAAAACACAATTTTCCTCGTCACCTCCATAGTACAACCAGATGCAGTTCACTTTGTAGCAGCCACAATACACTCAACCGCAGTATGTGAAACCATCGTCAAATCCCTCGTAGAAACAACAATTTAATCAACCGCGCTATGTGAAACCATAGTCAAATCCCCTGCAGTAGCAACAATTTAATCAACCACAGTATCAGCATCAAGGAGGATTCTGTGGAGGATTCTAAGGAGGACGAGGTGGAGGATTTGGTCAAGGTGGAGGACGAGGTCGCGGACTAGTACAATGTTATAATTGTGGAGTACTGGGACATTATCAAAGATATTTCCCAAAATTGCAAGCACAATGTACTTATTGTATTGTTGTTGGCCATATTATTGAGAACTGCCCATAGTTGATCGTGAACTGGAAAGTAAGGAACATTCTGCAATTGCAGAACCAGAACCAGAATTAGAACTAGAACCAGATTCAGAATCAGAACCAAAATGAAAATCAGAATGTGAACCAACCAGTGAATCCACCACTGAACCAGAACCAAGAACCAACAATTTTGAAGATCTCAGTAGAACCCAGAATACGGGATGTTGATGTTGCTGTCATTACTCGCGGAGGTGCGAAAACAAGGGATGATATCCTGTTTCCACAAATTTGGTTGGATGGAAAGAAGAAAGTGTAGTTTGATTTCAACGGTGAGAGGGACACATTCTTTGAAGGACGTGAAGGAATTTTTAAGTTGTCTAAGTTTCTAGTTGAATTTGAGGATAAGGTGTCAGAACCACAGTGATTGTTGGCATTGGATGAAGCGTTGAAGGACACTCCAGCACATTGGCGGGAGACCCATAAGAAGTCAATCACTCGATGGTTGTAGTGTCACGGTTTGATTATAGTTCACTTTGGTGAAGGAAAACAGTATCAAGACGAGAGGTATGATGGAAAAAAATATCCCATCGGTCATCTGATTGCATGTCAGACCATGTGTGTTTCATGACCCAAGGATGAGTGGTTACATGATTTTTTCCACATGTTTGATGAAATCCTAGTTCACTGGCATGTATTAGCTAAGTTGCGAAAAGAAATTATGACCTAAGAGGAGCTGTCGACCTACTTCAGTCAAACATTTATTTTTGTGGAAGCAGACACATCCATTCATAGTGCGTTGCAACATATCCGTAGTGTTGTTCTGAAGGTAGTACCAGTCGCATATCAGGTGGACCCGCACGAAACACATACGATGCAGTCGATGATGGAGTACTATAATGTAACAAGAGGTCCTGATGATGGCAAAGATAAAAGGAACATCAATATTCTAGAGATAGAAGGAATTCGGGATGTCGCAGCACCTAAGGTACCGACATATCAAATGAATCAACCATTAAAAAATCAGAAGGTCAAATGATTGGGACAGAGGAGAAACCAAAGTTTGTGAATGTTGGGGACTATTAGGATGAAGAAACCATGACAAAGATCACAGATCTGTTGCATGAGTTCCAATATTTGTTTCCTGCAAATTTTTCTGAGATGAAGGGGATAATAGGAGATTTGGGAGAGATGAAGATCCTACTGAAGCCAGATGCGAAGCCTGTGAAGCAGCATCCTTATCGCCCGGATCCGCAATACAAAGAGAGAGTAAAAGATGAAATCGACAGGATGCTGGATGCTGGGATAATATAACCTATTGAGGAATCATAATGGATTAGTCCCATGGTGGTGCAAGATAAGAAGACAGGTGAGGTTTGTATTTGTGTTAACCTCAGAAAATTTAACCATGCATGTCTGCATGATCCATTCTTGACACCATTTATTGATGAGATATTAAAAGGAGTGGGTAGTCAGGAGATCTATTCGTTCACGGATGGATTTTTTGGCTATCACCAAATTAAGATAGTGAAAGCAAATCGCCATAAGACAACCTTTGTTACTGAATGGGGATGTTTTCAGTACACTGTGATGCCATTTGGACTGAAAAATGTGCCTGTGATATTTTCCAAAATTGTTGTCACTGATTTCAAGGATTTTATTTAGAAGTTTCTGGAAGTTTACATGGATGACTGGACAGTTTATGGACTGATCAAAGACCATCTGGAAAACCTGCGACTAATGCAAGAACAATGTCGATAACATTAGATTGCGCTGAAATCGAAGAAGTGCAAGTTTCTATGCACCTTTTGGGATGTTGTTGGGGCATATTGTTTGCAAAGAGGGATTGTTGGTTGACCCAGCCAAGATTGCACTGATTTTGATCTTGCCACCACCTATGAATGTAAATAAACTTAGAGCAACACTACTCCATACAGGATACTATCACAAGTTCATCCGAGGTTATGCCGCAATCACAACCCCTATGAAGAATTTTCTAAAGAAGGATGTGGTATTTGTATGGAGGCAGGAATGTCAAGGAAGTTTTGACACATTAAAGGAAAAAATGGTTTCTACACCGATACTGGTTTTTCCTGATTGGACAAAGGATTTCCATGTTCATGTGCATGCATCACCAATCGTGCTGGAAGTGGTGTTGGCGCAGGAAGGCGAAGGAGACATTGATCACCTGATTGCTTTCATTAGTCAAAAGTTGTCATCTGCAAAGAATAATTATACTATGATAGAAAGGGAAGGGTTGGAAATGGTATATGCATTACAAAAGTTTCTACACTACCTATTGGGTAGTCATTTCAAGATGTTCACGGATCACTCTGATTTGAAATACCTGGTGAATAAGCCTGTGTTGGGGGGGAATATATGTCATTGGCTACTTCTCTTTTAAGAGTTTGATTTTAAGATAATTGTGAATCTGGGTCACTTAAATGCAGGACCAGGCCTCTTATCACGAATTGAGACAGGTGAAGAACCGACGAACATTCAAGATGGGTTACCAGATGTGCAACTATTCAGAGTGGAAATGGTTGACGAGTACTATGAGAAAACAGTTTATCTTTTGGCAATGGGAACAACACCAGAAGGGATTAATAAAAGTCAGAAGAAGCAGTTGGTTGTTCAAGCCATGGATTTTCAGTTGATTGTTGAAGAAATCTATAATCTGGGACCAGAAGAGATCCTATGCTGATGTGTCCTACTGCATGAACAAGGGTAGGTATTGACAGAAACACATACATGAGTTGCAGGTGGACACTACAGAGGTCACACTACTACCAGGAAGGTTCTCCGCACAGGGCTTCGGTGGCCAACTCTCAATGGGGATGCAACAAACTATGCGCAGACTTGCAATGTTTGTCAGAGGATGGGGAAGCCATCACGGAGGGACGAGATTCCATTAGTACCTTAGGTGGCACTACAACCATTTGAAAAATGGGAAGTGGATTAAGTGGGACCAATCAACCCACCTGGAAAGAGAACTGGTGCGTGGTATATCATCAAAACAATGAATTATTTGATGAGATGGGTGGAGGTTACACTAGTTGTAGATTGCATTGTTGCAATAGTAGTGATGTTCTTGTTTGACAATGTTGTTACTCGGTTTGGTTGTCCAAATATATTGATGAGCGATCAAGGGATTTATTTCATCAATTGCATTGTCAGTGCGCTAACATAGGAGCTTCAGATACAACATAAGAAGAGTATCCCTTATCACCCACAAGCAAATGGGACAATTGAGGCGTTCAACAAGAAGTTGGAGCATGCTCTCACAAAGGTGTGTAATACAAACCACGATGACCGAGATTTAAATATTCCAGCAGTCTTATGGGCATGCAACATCACGGATGTTGCACAAAGTCAAAGTTGTTGCACAATGCGGAAGACGGCTCACAAGGCGGATTGACCACATTCTGTATATTTTGGTCATGTTTGGTATTTTTTTGTCATTGTTTTGTATATTTTTCTCCAAGTAGTTAAGAAGTTGACTTAAGTGGACCACCAATGTAAAGGCGCAATCCTATAAATAGATCTAGGATTGTAAATATTAATATATCTTTTTTGGATCTTCATCTTGATCTGGGATGATCTAAAAGATCGAACCTTGTAAGAGAGGAACTGGGGAACTATGTTTGGATGCAAAGTTAATATTACATAACATAGAATTGAGAGAAACATTGTGTCTTTTTACTTCTTCAAGTTTTCCTATTTTCAATGACATGATATTGCAATATGATGTTTATTTATGAATGATGTGATGATTTCCTATTATGAATGATGCTATGTGGATAGACCTGCTTATACTCTACTGTGATCCGAGAATGATATGATCTGATGAATGATAATGTGAATCTGTTAATGTGTAAACCAATGCTTGGATTTCCTAAGTAATGTTGTGTTAAGTTAACAGGTAGATGTGTGTGATCCTCCTTCTTACTGCGGAAACTTGGTTCCGACAGTTCTCCCTCAAACATCTTGGGTGAGACTTGATATACTCTGTAGGTGTTGCTAGATAGGGTAAAACCTCTCTGGGCCAGTGCTCAAGGAGAACACTATGGTAAGGGTGTCAACAGATATTGAACCCATGTTGGTAGATTTGTATAAACAATGTTATCAATACCATTGAGCGCCTCCGATGACCAGAATGGCAATGCTAAATTACGTATGAGCACCCAAAGATGACGCTTCAGAACCCTAGATGTTTCGGGGTCAAAACCCACCCACCATCTGCATAGAACCAAGGAACCCGCCCCAATGAGCCACTGGCCCTCCAACACTCATAAAGCATTAACTTCCTGCAAGAACAAAAATACATACCACCCATTAGACAATTGCCTCACTGTGGGAGCATAGTCAACAAGGGTTTCCAAGAATTGGAAATCCAATCGGTCCAACTAGCCTTTTCGATTCAGAAATATTCCAATCTCCCCACCAAATCCCTCACTCTCAGTGTTGAGACCTTCTCCATGATAGATTGGTTATCCACAATGAAGCACTTGCATTCGGAAGAGGTTTTATAAACCCCATACTTCCATCAAGGGTGGTTCCTACTCCCCACCCCCTCCGTCAACCCAAGATTCTCCTTTGAAAAATGCATGGCCAGAAAACATGGTGCCCTGGAAGTACCATAGCCCTGCGTCAATGAGGTGATGAAATAGATGAAAAATCATGTGACCTCCACCAAATTCAACCCAAGCCATCGGGAGATGGAACCAAGCTAGGAATCCGATCACAAGAGTACCAAAAAACGTCCACCACCCGACAACACCAAACCCTACCCACAAAAAACCACCAACCACTCGCAAAAATGACCTTATTAACCTTATTTTGACAAAGAAATAATATAACTTCATAATACAACTTCATTCATGACTTACAATTTGTGTCTTTAATGTACTGCATCTACGAATGACATATTATATAAATGAACTATACATTTAAAGTCATTAAAAATAAATGATTGATGATCATTTTCAAATTGAATAATCAATTTGAGAAAATATAAATGATCAATGGAAAAACATGGGTAAATGAGTTTTTTTTTTTTTATTTGAAATAGACATTTAAAAAAAATCATCCATTTATTTTTTTAATAACTTCATTGTTGTTGGGTATATTTTCATGAAGGGTTATATTTTCACCAAAAAAACATTGTGTGACGGGGGGAAATTAAAATTCAATAGTATGAAGTGCAGACATGAAATTCCAACATTGAGCGATTTGACAAAGAGAAAATTGAATTGCTAACCCTCAACCTTTAGGAACCTAGATTGTCTAGTTAATTTCACAGAAACGAAAGTCAATTTTGATAGTGGTATGGGGTGATAACATTTATTTTAGAGTGGTTGGATGCTAGAAGAATCCTTGCTATAAATATCAGAGGAGGATTCCAGATGATTCAAGTAGAGGAGGTAACCGAGCCATTGATTGTATATCTACCAGGTGTTCTAAAACTCAAATATCTATGATTTTGGTTCAATTTCAATTATTCTTGGGGAATGTTTGTGTTTGAGAATTGGTAAGGTTTCCTTATTTTGAATTTGAATCAAAGGAAATTTGAAGGAGGCATTTTTTATTTATTTTTCATTTTAGGTTTTCAAATCCGCCCAGAAATCCCAGAAATACCAAGGATTAGGTATGGTATTTTGAATGTTAGTGCTTGAATATTGGATAATTATCCTTGTCTATAATTTGAATCAAGGGAATTTGTGATATTTTTCCTCGGTTAGGGTGTGATCGAGATTTTGGAAACCCTAGGTTTCACCCATGGTCTTACAAAAAAAATATTATGGTTTAGATAGGGAAGTTGTCAGAACCCACCTGGATCAGTCCTCATACATGAAAAGAGCCCTATGGACCCTTACACAAGCCACAATCGTTGAAATCCATGGGGAATAAATTTCATCAAGAAGCACTGGTGCCGAGATTCGTACCTCTGTCAAGGCTGACCAATAATTTCATTGACGACACCAATAATGTGTACTTAGAGGAATTGCAATGGGAATGCAAGGAAGTAGATCCATAGAGCATGGACGAGTCATGGGACAATTGTTTTTGCAAATTTGTTGTGCAAGAATCAACATACCTGGGCATCTCTAGGTATATGATCCAGAAAAAGGATGAGGTTGTTGCTTCTTGTGAGGGCTTATCAGATGAACGACCACATGATGGAGAAATTGGATCCTACAGAGTTGGAGGAGAGAGAGATTCCTGTGGGTTTGGATGTAGGGATGTACATATTCATGGAAGAGGATATGGATTGGGAGTTTTTTTCCAGCGTGTGAAGGATGTCAGGGATCTTTTCTAAGAATCGGTCGGTGCATACTTTGTGGGAAGTTCCAAGTCAATTGAAACAGGCATACTGTGTCACCATTGGCTATGAATACATGCACATTCCATACCATGATAAGTGTAGTTGGTTAAGAGAGAAGATTGAGACAGTAAATTGTAAAGGATACAATGCAAAGTGCAGGCATGTTATGCCTAATCCACTTATTTGGAGTTCATAGTTTGAGAATTTCTTGGCTACAAAGTGGATTGTTGCCAAGTGGTTTGGGATCTAAGGAGCGAAGACCTTGATCCTAGGTGTGAAGGAAAAATTTGATCAGAAATCTTATATGGGTGTGGAGACCATAGTTATAGGTGTCTCTAATAAAGGAATATTGAATGTTTTGGGAAATGTCTTCAAGAATCCATTGAGACTGATTTTTAGTGATTTCAATGGTGGCACGAAGCTTGTGTGTGAAGTTGGATCATACAATAGAACAAGGGATGTGAAATATCATTTGGGGACATCATATGATACACTATAACGGGGGATGTGAAATATCATTTCAGGAAATCATATGATATGCCTACTAGAGGTGGAAAAAGGATCCGTCGTTTATTAGTAGTTAATCCCAGTCACTTAGAAGCAGTTGATCTAGTTATTGATCCCAGTATTAACCTATCTCTTCTACTTGGTTAGTTGTGTTGTATGTGTCAGTGGGCATACATGCAGTGGAAAAATGACTGAGTATAGAAGTTCAGGAGATAGGAGTAGCGAGTTCCATGGATTAGGTGTAGTCTTTTGGAGATTTCTCTATATGGTCATGCCCTCAGATGAATTCTAGGCGGTGCCGCGAGACTCAAAGGAAGGAAAAAAATTAATCTTGCTTGATGAGGCTTGTGACACAAGGAACGCCCAGAGGAGCAGCTTGAAGGAGAGCCTAGCAAGGAGAGACCAAAGAGAGTTGGGTTAATTGTGAGTCTATGGATGGATCATTAAATACCAGAGTCTAGTCCTTTCGTGATGACGTCTCTGAATTTAACCCCCATAACTGACATGTAGAAGTTACCTTCTAAATTAAAAATATTCACAACTCTGTCCTTATTTCACCTGTAATATATGTAGATGTTCATTTAGGAATTAAAAGTTGTGGAATAATTTTTATAACCCATATATAGATCTATAACACTCAATACAATGTCACTGTTGGCACAAACCCAACCAACAAAACCCAGTCGATAGGGGTTCCCACTTTGTCTACACCCTAACCACTGTGATCTCCCTGAGCAATGACCTAGAGAGGTTTTACCTCGTCCGGGACACCCGCAGAGTGGATGAAGTCTCACCTGAGATGTTCAAGGAAGAGCTGACAAAACAAAGTTTCCGTAGAATAGGAAGGGACCATGTGCATCCTCTTATCGACTTAGTACAACATAAACAAATCTGATCATTCACTTCATGCATTAACATAATTATTCATCATTACTCTTCAACATATCACATCATTCCATTCTAATTGCATTAAATATATTGATGTGCAAACATATCCAATAAAATAACATCATCTAAAGCAGGAAAACATCGCGTCATAGGCCCATGTTGCACATTCACATAACATTCATCATAGAGTCGCAGAAAATAACAAAATAGTAAAACATAAAGACATAGTAATTTAGATCAACTTCCACCTTGTCATATTACTTTTTCTCAAAATTCACAATTCACATATCGACAGATCTCAGTCAGATACTCAAACATATTCTTTACCAAGTTTAGATTCTTCACTTCTGAAGAAAAGGTCGATAATAGAACCTTAAAGATATTCAACTAGATATATAATACTTGTGGTTCAACATCTATTGATAGGCTTGCGCCTTTACATTCGAGGTCCACTTAGACAACTTCTAACTAATTCTTAACCAATTCTACAAAATAATGAACAATATCCACAAAATATGGTCCAAAACTATGAAAGGTGACACAAAATTACACAAAATATTCAATTTCCATCTTGCGCGCCATCTTCCACTTGTGCGGTGTCTTTGACCTTTCATAGCATCTGCGATGCTACGCAACTCATGTATCCAAAACCCCTTGCCAACAGGCCCCCAAAAAAATCTTATGCCTCACCCTCGAGCCATGTTAACTAGACATGGTGTACTCACTGATCTTGATTTTTAAATCTTCATACTCCTGAGTAATCTCCTTCACCTGCCCTCTGATATTTTCAAATATTTCCTGGATTTTTGTCAGGTCATGGATAACTGGGTGTTTGACCATATTCTCCGCAATATCCTTTCTTCCTTCCTATGCCGCATGTAGCACAGAAACTACCTTCACTTATAGTTGTGCTCCAATCTCTTGGAACTCATCTAATTGTTCGTCGCGTTGCTGTTGCCTTTCTCTTTCCTTCACTACCCACTGCTACATCTCCTTTAGCTCCACTGCCTTGGTGATCTGCATCATAAATTTCATCGCTTTCAGTGATGTCTTTAGGGTCGTCAGTTTCCCATACTCTTCTTGCAACTGTGCGGTTAGTTTCTCTAGCTTCTCATCCTGCACTACGTTACCCCAAAACTACGTAGTCGCATCCGTCACTTTCTTTGAATCCTTCTCTAACTCATTGAGTTGTGTTTCCAGATCTTCTATCTCACCATTCCGCTCTTCTATTTGCTCTAGTGATGTGGTTGGGTGCACCAGAGCCTCTAAAATATTGTTCTCACTCTGCAACTTGGAAATAACGGCCCCGAGTCTCTTTGCTCTGGCTACCGCATCCAGCTCTGCGGTACTCTCCAAGACATGCTGACAGGAATCTGCAATTGTCGCTTCCAACTCGACTCAGCTGTTAAAAGGATGTGCCTTTTCAACAATGAGGTGATATGTTTCCTTCTTCAACTCTGTGATCTCCTCATCAGTCTTCACCCGCAATTCCTCTTGTGCTTTCTTGAGCGCCTCAATTTCCTGCACTTTCTCTTCTATCAACTTCCCTTGTGCTTGCTTCAATTCATCATTCTCTTTCTCCACTTGCTCCTCTTTCTCCTGCGACTATGTGAATTGATCGCCTATTTCTTTTTGTCAGTTCTCCAACTCCTGTTTGGAAACACGCTGCATGTGTACTAACATCTGCATGGACAATGCGTTGATATCCAATGAAATTTTCTACAACTGTTGTATGGAGATATTCAAGTCCTCACTTCCAGCATCAATCGCAATTGGGGGAATTTGAACATTCCTAAGCTGGGCCTCAGTGCTGATTGACATGAACTCCTGCACAATCGCGCTTTCTGACACTCTTTTCAAAACAAAATTGTATAAAGAATCCAGTTTTGTGCTTAACTCCGCGAAGCCATCTTGTGTGGATTTCTTCATTTCCTTTTCTACCGTATCGGTTGCATCATTAACGGCTTTGAAGAGCCGTTTCAATTGCGCCTCTATTATAGACACGGTGCTACTACTCACATCCTGGTACAGGCCCCTCTTTTTTCTTAGTCCGGTGAATATGCATTATTCTTATGGGTCAGTAGGTGTCTCTGTTGAAGATTCTTCATCAGATTCCTAGTGACTATGTTGGTTATCTTTGCACACGGGATCATCAGGTGCATCTGCCAGAGGTCCCATCGATACTTCTTATAAACTGACAGGTTCTCTCCATTATGTAGGCCAATCATTAATCATTCCTTCCAGCTCTACATCAGGCATCTTTTAAAGCATCAGCAACCATTGCTTGTCTGAGTCACACCGCACCTGAACGTAAATAGCATGTGGTTCGATTGTGAACTGCACAATCCTTTGATACTTTGTTGCCGCTTCCTATGAAAATCTTGGAATTTTTACTGCTATTGCCTGCAGCGCTTCCCAATAGATCCAAAATTGGATCGGACAATCTGCCATCCTTTTAGGTTATTTTACCCACCATAAGTTCCGATATCATGCACCCTTACAAGATTCTATTGATTTTACATCCATGCGTTGGTAGTCATTTGGCTCCATCTAGGCCACTAATGCAATCAAGATAAGGAGCCAACTGTATCTGAATGGTATTTCACCCACCTACGCCGCGACTGCATCCTTTGCCAACTGGTTCATGAGAAAAAGTGACCAGTTCATATGTATGCCTTACGCACATAACTCAGCACATGCAACCACCCTCGAATTGCATTGGATGGGGCAGTTCTTCCTTACCACTTTACTGGATAAAATCCTTGCGTCGATGTGCACAACATGGTCATTGATGCTATCAATGGTGTATCCCTCCTGTCATGCTCTAGATCATAGTGCTTCTTCAGTGTCGCCACCAGCTTCTTGTCATTATATTTTCCGTGGAAATATTGTGACAGGTCTAGCCCATCCTTGGGAAACCTCGTTATATCTGAAATCAACCCCACCATGACTTCAACCGGTGTGTCTAACCACAAAAATCCTCCATGGAATCATGCCAAAATACGTTTCACGCACGCATTTACTTTAGTCAACCGCCCAAAGTGTGGCATGTTGATCAAACCGAGTAATCTGGCTCTATCCAGCTCGCGTGCCTAGTCCTCTGGGATGCACTCTATCGATCCACCTCCGATTTCTACCATTGGCACATATGGTTTGCGTGCAAAATCCTCTGGTGCAAGCAAGTCGTGGTCTTCATATTTCATCTACATCAACGTTGGCATGATGTCAGAATTGCATACCAGA
>LPNX010179469.1:232042-253052 GCA_001517045.1 Pseudotsuga menziesii | reverse complement strand
GACAGGTGGCTGTGCAAGTGCAGGAAAAAGGGAGGCAAAGTAGCTGGGTTTCGGCGCAGAAACAAGGGCAAAAACTGTTCGCGGACCGCGGGTTGGAAGGCAACAGACGCGCGTAGATCGCGGGTTTAAAGGAAACAGGCGCGGTCTAGGTCGCGGGTTTCGGGCTGACAGCAGCGGTCGGAGCGCGCCTGTGTAATGAACAGGCGCGGTCGGATCGCGACTGTGGGCGGAAAAAAACGCGGTCGGGGCGCAGGAAAAAAGGCTGACAGCGGCGAACTGGTCACGGGTTGGGGCCTGAAATGCGCGGTCGGGCCGCGGTTGCGAAAAGAAAAAACGCGGTTTCCAGTGGCCGAAAACGACAGCCGAAAATACAGTACGGAAAAATAACAGTAAAAAAGACAGCGGAGTCGCCAAAACTGTAGCTAGGGTTTTCACCCTAGCTTGTGCTGATGAGCACCTACTAAGGAATCTGGAATCCTTAGTAGCAGTTCAATAATGTAAATAAAAAGAGACTGAAATGAAAACTAAGCTAAAGCAGTAAAAGTAAAGAACGTGAAGCAAGAACAGTAAAGCAATGTATAATGGTAATTTTTTGATTAATATTACCTCCAATGAGGAGGTTGGTGGAGTCCGTTGCGCTGATCCGATGTCGGTGGCTCCGAGCTCCGAGCTGCTCCTTCTCCTTCTCCGATGGTGGAAAATAGGCCAAAAGGGTTCTCAATGGTGAAAATAGCTTGATGGTAAGCTAGGGTTTCACGAGATGTTTTGGCAGAGTAAGGGTGCTTATGACTGTGGATGTGAAATGAAGGGTCTCCACCACTTATTTATAGTTTTTTAGTGGTGGAATGCTAGCCCATGGTTTTTGGAAACCATGTGGTTTAGGGCAGCTTGTTTAGGGTTTTTGCTGTTTTAGGGTTTTCCTCCTTTTTCCTCATTATTTTTATTCCTTTTCTTCCCTTTTGGGGATTTTTGCTATTTTTAGAGGAATTTTGGTTATTTTTGGAGGAAAAAGGGGTTTTTTGGCCTTTTGGAGGCATTTTAGGCCTTTTGGAGGCATTTTAGGTGGTTTTATGGCCTTTTGGAGGCATTTTAGGCCTTTTGGAGGCGTTTTAGTGGGATTTTCAGGGAAATATGGTAGGCAAATGGACGAATGAGCCATGTAGTGAGGTAGATGAGGTAGTTAACCATTTTTGGGTGTTAACAGATTCCTGGCCTTCGCACCAAGCCGACTAGGAGGTATTTACCCAGGGATGTCATTAACAGACACCCCTGCTCGAGCTATAGACTCCACCACTCCCAAGCTTGATGTCCCTATCTGCATAGTTTCATCTCCTTGTGCCCTTGCAGATGTCTTGGTATGTCTCTTATGTGGCGCCAAAGAGCTATGCTTCTACCCCTTTCTCTTCCTCTTTGGCACCGACAACGATCCGACTGGCAAACTGGCAACTTCTTCCACAATTGTGACTAGTCTGATCAGTGAATCTCACTCACTCGAAATCTATACTATGTCTGGGTTACTCTGCATGTTGTGCCAATTCCCCTCAAGACTTAACAATCACACACCCTCTCTGGACTTGGCAACTTTTTCAACCTCCTTAACCTTTCTTGACAACTCGCTCTACTACTCGGCAGCTCTAAAAATCAACTCAACTCTACACAATGGTGTCTTCCAACCACGTCGAGCTCGCTCTTATAGTGCCAAATCAACTCATACTCATCATTACTAAATTAATGCGATCATCATGACCAAATCATTAATTAACTACCCAAATCTTTTGTCGATCCTGGCAACTCAACGGTCAGATCCACCATCATTATGCATCACTTCCACAAGCATCGTTGGTTAACTACTTTTAATTGTCTGTATTTATTGTTGATTTGACTCCATGCACAGACCTACGGTTGTCACAGCATGACCTCCTAATTGCGCTACTGACACTTATTCTTGTGCATCCACTTCCTCCTAGTGCGCCTTCCTTCCATCCATCATCTTACCTAATTGTTTTTTTTTGCCTCAAGCACCGCGCGGTTCTGGGCCCGTCCTATAGGAATTTAGCTTGCCATCATTCACTAGCTTTGGTAGCGTCACACCATATAACTATTGCACTTGGACAACACCTCCTGAAGTAATGGAACTAACAAGATATGGACCTAACCAATGCATCTGCAACTTACCTGGATACTTCATGAACTTGCTATCGTATAACAACACCAAATCTCCTTGTTGAAACTGTTTATTCTTTATGTGGTGATCATGCCAAGCCTTTTGTCGATCCTTTTCAACACGGTGCTGGAAACATGCAACAAATAGGTCTTCCTCAAGTTGGAATAACTAGTCCAATCATTCTTCTAGTGTTGCTTCATCATCCATGCCCATCGATGTGGCAATGCGCAGAGTCAGAACAATGTACTCCATAGGCAGGATTGCTTCTTGCCCATATACCAACTTAAATGGTGTCTTTCCCATCAATCTTTTGCAAGTGGTGTGATATTCCCACAAGACTACTGGAATATTCAGGTCCCATTCATCGCGATTTGCATTACATACCTTTGTAAGCACATGCTCCAATAGTTTGTTGAATTCCTCCACCGTCTCATTCGCCTATGGATGATACGGGGTACTCTTCTTACGACCCTATCTGCTTCTCCTCCGTCAATGAGCTTATTGTGATATTAATGAAGTGATTCCCTTGGTCGCTCATCAACATCCTTGGGAATCCAAATCGTGTCACAATGTTTTCAAATAAGAAAATTTCTTCTATCGTAGCGGTGCAATCCATGACTGGTGCGGCCTCCGCCCATCTTGTTAAGTAGTCTGTCGCTGTAATGATGTACCGTGCACCATTCCTCTTCCCAGGTGGGTTGATTGGCCTCAAAAATTCCATAACCCATTTATCAAAGAGCTACAATGTCACCTAAGATATGAGCGACATCTTATCTCTCCTTGATGGCTTTCCAATTGGTTAATAGACATCACAAATCCTCGCATAGTATATTGCATCATTATGTGGAGTGGGCCACCAAAGTCCTGTGCGAAGCACCTTTTGTACAGTAGCTCCTCTTCCATAATGTCCACCATCAAATCTCGCATGTGCTTCTTCCAAAATATGCCCTTGTTCATGCGGTAGGACACATCGTCACAAAATCTCATCTGGTCCTAGTTTATATAGTCGTCCAATGATCAACTAGAAATTTGAGGCCTTAACCACCAACTGCTTCTTCTAACTTGTTGTGAAATCCTCCAGTGCTATTCCCATCGCCAGAGTCTGAATTATTTGATCATAATAATTATCTTCCGTGTCGACTCTGAACAACTGCACATCTAGAAATCCATCTTCAATATTTGTGGGCTCTTCTCCTGTCTCAATTCGGGATAAATGATCAGGGCCAACATTCAAGTGACCCGGCTTCACAATTATCTCAAAATCAAACTCCTCAAAGAGAAGTATCCAACGACATATCTCCCCCCCCAACACAGGCTCATTGACTAGGTACTTTAAAGCAGAATGGTCTATAAACATCTTAAAAGGACCACCCAATAGGTAATGCCTAAAATTTTGTAGCGCATATACCATCGCCAGACCTTCCCTTTCTGTGGTTGTATAGTTTTTCTCTGCATATGACAGATCCTGACTAGCGAAAGAAATCGGGTGATCCAGATTTCCTTCTCCTGGTTGTGCAAGTACCACTCCCAGTGCAACAGATGATGCATCCACACGAACATGAAATTCCTTATCCCAATTCAGAAAAACTAGTATCAATGTCGAAGCCATCTTGGCTTTCAGTGTGGCAAAACTCCCCTGACACTCTTGACTCCATATGAATGTTGCATCTTTATTCAACAACTTTTCCATCGGTGTTTTGGTCATGGAATACCCCCGTATGAACCTGTGATAGTACCTTGTATGCCCCAACATTGCTTTGAGAATATTCACATTTGTAGGTGGTGGCATGCTCAAGATCAACACAATCTTCGCAGGGTCCACCAACAGTCCTTGCTTGCAAACAGTCGCCACCATTCACTAGGGGTCCAACCCCTACTAATTTCCATTATTTAACACACTTGAGTATCTAAATCTAGGACAAGAGTTTATCCTAATGTTTCCATTTAGTTTAGTTTCCCCTACCATGTTGGATATGAAAGAGCCTTCCCTACACTACCTTTATTCATATTAAATAGTTTCCCTTTGAAATGATTATTGGTGGATGAAACCTCGTTATCTTGCTCTAGTGGATTTGTTACATATTTCTTCCACCATGTTTTCTTAAACATATTTACCATATATTATGAAACCAAGTATGCAGTGCTTATTATACATAAAAAGGGATCCCCGTGTATTCAAGAACTTGGCAATGTTTATATCCTCATGTTTACCCAAAAATACTAAAGTGCTATGTTTATCCATGCTTTCTTTTTTATAATATAGCTATCCACTATTTATTTCTTATATGTCTATCCTAAAACTTGTATAGTACCTTCTAACTTACAAAATTTTGTTTGTTTCCCTCTCTGTCCCTTCTAATAGGCCTATTAGACTACATTCATAATGGGGAAATACCAACCTAATGAAAATTCATATTAGTCCCTATTGGCAAGCAACACCCTACAAAGCATTTTGAACACAAATAATTTCAAAATTGGTAATCTTTCAATCAATATTTGGTATTCTTACCTGGATCAACACTCATCATGGATATTCTAGGAGTGCCATAATAATCTTTGATTCTTAAGGCACTCCCAATAGAAGCTTATTTGATTGATCAATTCACTAAGGTTAGCATCAGTTTATGGAAAAATTCGACTCTCATGATCTTAATTCCTCATTTATGTCGATCATCTGGAGAACTATAATTATAGAAGATTAGTAGATCCTATTTTAGTTCCACTTATCACTCATGTATGATTAAAATCAAATGAATTTATAATTATTAATTCAAACTAGTTACTACATGGTGTGATAACTGTTACTGTTTAGCTCATATATGAAACCTAATAGAGCTTTATCACTTCTAAATTATTCATCTCATCTTGTTTGACATAAGGTTTTAAAGTGGATTTAATATGATTTTCATGAGCCATATATTACTATACGCTTATC
This sequence comes from Pseudotsuga menziesii, assembly GCA_001517045.1. NCBI lineage: Eukaryota > Viridiplantae > Streptophyta > Pinopsida > Pinales > Pinaceae > Pseudotsuga > Pseudotsuga menziesii. The sequence continues at coordinate 247,953 of LPNX010179469.1, read as the reverse complement.
CTTATTTCAAGTTTGTATCTCTGAAATGAGTTAGTGTTAAAGACTGTCATGAGGGTCTAAAGTCATTTTTCTAGGTTTTGACATAGGTCTGGTTACATTATAAATTATTTCCTGATCATTTTTATAATAACTTTGATCCTAAGTTATCAATTATATCCTTAGACGGTCATATTATTATGGTTTTATTCGATGAATGAAGGATTGGGGTTTTGAGAATCATTCAATCATGTGTTGAAGTGATGAGTTGTCCTACATTATCACGACATTATGAAATAACGATCAACGCTAAAGTCATGGTGAAGCTAGGGTTTTGGTATTCATGTCACTTGAAGGTTGTCATCTGTCAATCTTTTATCATACAAACATCACTCTTAATAACTCGCTCGCTTGACTTCCCTGCAGCTCATCATGATCTGGTAAGTTGTTTTCAAAATCTCGTTTATCTGTCAATTCGGATTATGATGAACTTACAGGGAGATTTGCAGGGTTTTGATAAAATAGGGCATTTTGGAATATTGATGGTAATGCTTAGACTGTCAATAAATTGACAGTGTCTTTTAATCTGGTTTTTGAAAACCCTAGAGGTTTGTTTATCTGCTGCCTTGGCTCCAGTGTCCAGGTTCGAGCTTATAGGTGATGAGTATTTGCATGTTGCTCCTGAGTTTCGAGAGGTAATGTTAAGGTTTGGATGGCTAGAGTTCTTACAAAAGTTTTTGGGTTTAATATGGTAGTATCCAAGGCGTTTGTAGAGTCATTCGATGGGGTTGATGTGCATGTTGGAGATGTTGAACTTAGGCTGACTGAGGAATTTATTTCTCGAGCCATTGGGTTGCCACAAACCGGCGAGCGGTGGTACAAAGGCAAGCATATTAAAAATGACAATTGGAAGGGGTTTATTACCCCATCTCATCGACAAACCAAGTTCAAATCCGGCATCCCCTCCATACTGTTAATGAAGAAATTGTGGGCTTTGTTGGAGCTAATCATCAGGTATGTTACTTGCGAAGGTAGGCTGTCTCAAACGCAATTCTATCACCTTCGGTTGTTGATGATATTCAAAGGGGATACCCTGAGAATATGCCCTATTTCTTCTTGAATAGATTGCACAAAATGGCATGCACATATCAAGCTAATATTGGGGATAAATACAAGAGTTTATTCCATCATGGGTTAATTAAAATCCTTGTGTCCTGTCGACTAGAAGAACTAGGTGAAACCTGGGATTTCTTCCTTGTGCAAAATGGGTTCGGTGTTAATGAAGAATGGCCCAAATAGAGATCTAGGGTTAGACGTAGGCGTATAAACAATGAAAAAGATGAACCTAAACTTGAGGACTCTGGTTCTCAGGATAATTTGGATGATGGAATGTCCCAACCTAGACAAACCCTAAGTTTAGGTGATCTAAAGGTCAAGGTTGAAACAAATTCTGAAGTCCCTGCTGACAACTCTCAAGTTCGAATGAGGAAACTGCCAAACCCCATGCCCTGTCAAAACATGAACCCTCCTCACTCACGGGATGACATAGGGCAGACAAAGACTGAAGATCAGACTAGTCGAGCGATGAGCAATCGGGCTATACGCAGGACCACACATAGCATGACAGCCGCTTTGCTTGCAAGGAGAAATTTGAGCATTGGGGATATATCGGTTGCTGAGGTAAGTGCCTCTTCGGAATTTTTCCCAAATCCAATTCTTATAGGCCCATATGTTCTGGATATTAAGTACGTGTCTGCCTCTGCAAATGAGTTCATTGACAGTCAGCAAGTGAACCACGAATGTGATCAAGAAATCGATCGAAAGCCTTACCAAGCTGAGGAAGCCCGAAAAACAATGAACAGAGAGTCGAAAGAACAAATTCATCAAAATCCTCATGCCCGAGTCATTTCCTCCTTACAAACTGACCTAAAAGAAGCTCAAGTTATTCAAACAATTGCCATGGAGGAAATCACAGGTTTAAAAACTAAATTGATCTCCTGGATTGAGAAGTGGGATGTGTTGAGAGGAAAGAAGTTGAAATACAAAGAACAAATTAAATGGATTATATTGAAGAATCAAAAGTTGAAGAAGCAGAATAGAATTAACAAGATCAGAGTTGTTAGGTTCAGAGCCAAATTGAATGAAGCAAGGAGAAGTGTACCCATTCGGCTATCTGTCAAATCTGCTTTAAAAATTTGACATTTTGTTTTTTGCAGAGAATTCTAAATTTTGTCTTTTGAATCTTCAATTATGCATACAGGGGATTTTGAATAGGCCTTCACAGGTTAGTGATATTCTGGCTATGTCAATATTTGGCCCTTAATGCATGGTTTGATTATTTAAATAGAGATATTTGCAGAATTAAAATTCTGCAGAGATCTCGTTCATTTTTATATGATCATCATTATATTATGCTAAACAGATTTCTGTTTGACATTTACAGGTGTTAATGAAGCTATTGATATAAAGCTGGATGATATCCTCCATTTGTGCTCTTTTGACTATGCGTGGTTACTCAATGGAGGATGTTTTGGGATTGCAACTGATTGTTGTTCTGTGATTTCTACACTTCTATTTCTAAGCATTCATTAGCAGGGATTATCCAATATGGTGTTAACACGTCCTGGAGAATATAACGCTGGATTTCTCCACTAAGTCAATCTTCTTGGCGTATTTTTCTCTCCAGATGATTATATAACAGTATGCCTATGATTCTGGTCGTTCTTGGACCATATTTGGATAAGATCCATATATCTCCTTTGAAATAGGAATTTTAGTTAATTAGTTGTAGTTTGTAGTTCCCTTTATAAACAATTTCTAAACGAAAGTAAAGGGTTCGATTCCAAATACTTGTGGAGAACTTATATTCTACAGTGTTATAATATTTTATGTTATGCTTGTGTTTCTTTTAGAACTGTTTCTGAGGATTGCTGGTTGTTACAGAATATTGAGGACTGTAGCTAAGTCTTTCAGTCAATTTATAATGTCCTATATGATGTTTCTCTTTTGTTGAATATCGTTTTCATATATATATATATATATATATATATTGTTATAGTATATGTGAAATCATTTTTTTTTACTGGATTTCGAATGAATACATGGTGTTGAAATATGAATGATTCTTTGTTTTCTTGAAAGTAAGTGAACTTATTCATGAATTTTCAATTGATTATGAAATAGTACTACATGAAATATTGACTGTCTAAGCTGACCTTGTCTCCTCTTCAGGTTAATATTTGATTGTATCTCTCATATTTCAAGATTATGTTAGATTTACTTGATTACAGGTTTCATTTTCTGTTTAAATTATGTTGTAATGAGATATTACCTTGTTATGAGTTAATTTAGATTTGTTTATGTTGATGATAAATTTCTCTGACAAATGCAGAATTACAGATCATTTTATAAACTGATACATGTTGTCAAGTTAAACAAAACTTGCTCTTAGCTGAGATAGATAGATTGCATCTAAGTCATTATAAGAATTAGGAGCTACTATTCTTCGTACTTAGCTTAAGATAGTTTTTTCGGTCTCAGTTAGTCATTAGGTTGAATCTCTTTGATTTATCAAAGGATTCTGTTAAGTCCAACTTATCACCTACACCTAAAGAGACTCTTGAGTTTGAGAGCACATTTTACAGCCAGCAGGGCCTTGATCCTGTGAGAGACAGTTATCCCAAACATACACAAGACTGCATTAAGTCGAGTGTGTGGGCTGTCTTTCTATTGTTGGCTAGAGGTCAGTATATCCAGCCAACAAATTGTGCTATAAGGAGGGCCTAAGCTTAAATCTGAATGGCTGATCGATCACATAACGCTCCCACCAGTGATCGACCTACTTCCTCCCTCGAAATTTTTGGAACATTGTCTACCCCGGTCTCTACATCACAACCTGAAACTGTAAGTACTCCTTTTCTAGATGCAGTTAGGACCATTATTGAAAGACACCCAAATGTCTCACCAGTTTCCCTAGAGTAGATAAGTCATACTTTAGAGGAATCACGTAGAATTTTAGCTAGAGCCAATTCTCGCCAAATAGGGATCCCTCCGATCAATTTCGGACTACCAAGTAGAACTCATTTTCAAACTTTGGCAGTAACAATGTCAGCTGCTGATCCACTTGGATAATAGCCTCTTGAACCATTGAGAGGGTCTCCTGATTATCATCTTAGTGACCTTTTTAGAGGAGTGGCTAGTCACAACACTTTTCGACGATTGTTATCTGCAGGTGGATCTGATCTACCCCCTTCACCACCTGATAGTCCCCGAGATCATCACAGTGTGTCTTTGTCAGACCCGGAATCTGATCCAGACATGGGCGATCAAGATCAAGGTAATCCTAATGCTGATAGACCATGGTTACGACGTAGTGCTGTTGTTGTGCCTGGATGACAGCATAACCTACCCAAACACCCTGATAAACTGCTACCTAAGTTTGACCCAAATGATAAAGGCCTAGCCGAAAATCACATTGACAAATTCATCTTGGTTGTTCATACTATGAATGTTCGGTATGAGGATGTGGTATGTCGACTATTCCCTTTAACTTTCGAAGGCAAAATCGCAGTCTGGTATGTCTCCCTAACTCAAGGATCCATAACTAGCTGGAGTGATTTTAGTTAGGCATTCCTAAACAAGTTTGGTGAAGATAAAACTCCTGCTGTGTTAGCACTAGAACTGGCTAGAATCAAGATGGAGAGAAAAGAAAGGATAAAGGATTTCAATCCACATTTCCTTACTGTCTTAAATAAGATACCAGTAGCCTCCCAACCTCCAGAAGATATCATAATTGAGAATTATGCTTCAACTTTACCGAAGTACCTGGGTATGTTTGTGAAACAAGCTAGTAAAATCACGTTAGTTGAAACCTTCGAAGAGGCAATAAAGGTTGAAAAGAATTCATTAACATTCGAACCAAAAAATAATGGCAAAACAGATGCCTCCCTTCGTAAACGTAACGAAACCCCTGCTAGAACCAACACTGATAAAAGAGATGCTCCTGCTTTTGATGTAGAAAAATTACAACAAGAAATTAGATCTCTTACAAATGAAGTGGTGATATTGAAACGAAATAGCGGGGAAGGAACTTCAAACAAAGGGAATTTCAAAACCCCATACCGACCATTTACATCCCCAAATGCCAGGCAGAACATTCTGCCTGACATATCAACCAATGAAGAAGTTTTCAATACTGTAATAGTTGTCTATGCCTTACCTGATTCTTCAACCGATCAGGAGTCGGATGAAGATCATGAACCTGAGCAGCCTAGAACCAAAGAGGAGACTTTTGAAGATCCCCTCCCTCTTAATTGCCATTTCTGGGATAGTTCAGCCAAAGAAGGGGAGTCTAGTGACCATTCTGTCTTTTTCAACCAGCACACTCATAATACGAGAAGTAAAGGCCCTGTAGATTTGCAACCATCATCGGCACCTAAGAACAGTCCCCAATCTTCAAATCAACAGCCTGCCACTCAAGGTATGGATCTCCAATATGACATCATAGAAGATCTCAAGAAACAGAGGGCAAATATCAGCATGTTTGATTGATTGAAGATTTATCCCATGCCTGGAGGTTCAATACTTTCAAACTTGTCAAATCCATCAACCACCAAAACAAAGAATCAGCCATCTGTACCGTAATTCAATAACCTTGATCCTTCAACTAGTAAAACAACAGTAGGTTTTAATAGTAATATCAAAACAGCCGCTGATAAAGATGCACTGATAGGTATGAACTCCAAAACTACAACTCCACCATTTCTGCTAACGTTTGAAATCTTTAACCAGAATGTTCATAATTGTATGATTGACTCTGAAGCTTCATCAAATGTTATGCCTTATTCGGTCTGTAAGAAGCTGAATGCCAATCCCACTCCTTGTGAAATTCAAATCAGCCAACTAGATCGATCTAAGGTGAAGATCATAGGAGAATTAAAAGGGGTAATGATTAGAATGGACACTAATCCACAACTCTTCCAGGTTATTGATGTAGTAGTAGTAGACATACGGATGTCTACGGGTTGTTCTTAAGTCGTGACATAGGGTACTTTTCGACCGATTGGTCACATTTGTGGTTACCTAAAAATGGGCGACCAAATCATATCAGGATTGACAGGGAGAGGTACATGAAACACACAGTGACCGAGATTAACGCTCCCAATGAACCGATTTTGTTTAGTGATTCCATTTTAGGAAACTACGGATACAATTTTGATTTGGGGAGTTTTCCTGCACTTAAATCTGCCTTTATCAATTCTGTAAATAAATAAAAAATTCTGCATTGTGATTTTCAGGAAGCTGCCCCCAGTTTGGTTAACACTGTGAATAATGTAAATGATGTAATTAGTCTTGTTGATAAGCCTTAGCATCTGTATTTCGACGGATCTAGATCAAAGGAAGGTGCAGGAGTAGGTTGCATGCTCCTAGACCCTGCAGGAAACAAATTCATGCTATCTTGTAGGCTGGAATTTCTTTGCACAAATAACACAGCCGAATATGAGGCCCTCATACAGGGACTCAAGAAGGCACTGGACTTAAATGTTAAAGTTATGGTTGCATTTGACGATTCTGAAATAATTGTTCGACAAGTCCGCAATTCCATTCATTTCTTGTCTAATCATTTGCAAAGTTATCAAAGGGAGGTATGGAATTTAATTTCAGCACTTTATGCTTTTAATATTGAATCCATTCCTCATTTTCAGAATCAAGAAGCTGACTTGTTGGCAAATGTAGCTTCACGAATCATTCCCACAGAAAAATTTTCCCCTAATGTTTTTTCTATTTAGTTATTATTTAGATCGTCAATTCCAGATAACATCACTAACTAGCATGTCTTTAATGATGATTCACAGATTATTGCCTTCTTAACAGGGGAAGATACTTTTAAGGAATTAGTGATTGATGATATCACACATGATGAGGAGCTACACAATTTCTCAGTAATCCACCCACCCCGTCCCGTCGATCAATCTTTTGAACAGGTAAATTCGATCCCTACATCAGTCCTCAGGCTCGAAAAGTTTTATGACCTGCATGAAAAGTTCAAGGGAGTGCCTTATTGCAAGACAAATAGTTCCAACATCCATTATGAAATCATAAACTTAGGCACATATGTGAATCCTCAAAATATCAACTTAGGATCAGACTGCACTCCAAAAGAGAAATCTTCCTTCCTGAAACTGTTTAGTGAATCCAAGGACGTGTTTGCATGGTCCTACGATGATCTCAAGACTTTTGATACCCAGATCATACAACGCATAATCCCCATGAAATCTTAGTCAAAACCGTTCCAACAGAAATTAAGGAAAATGCACCCTGCCTTAGAACCAACAGTAAAGAAAGAATTGAATAAACTGCTTACTGTGCGGATCATATTTCCTGTACGCCATGCACAGTGGGTGGAAAACCTTGTTCCCATTAGGAAGAAGAATGGATATATTCGTCTATGTGTAGACTTCCGAAACTTAAACAGATCGTCAGAAAATGACAACTATCCTATTCCGCCCATGGAACAAATCCTCCAAAAGGTATTAGGTGCTCAGATGCTGTCTTTATTAGATGGTTTCTCTGGGTACAACCAGGTCTTAGTCTCTCCTACAGATCAGTTGAAAACCACCTTTAGGACACCTTGGAGAACTTATGCCTATAGGAAGATGCCTTTCGGTTTGATAAACGATGGGGCTACATTCCAAAGGGCAATGGATGTTGCTTTCAAAGGTATGATAAATCACTCTGTCGTTGTCTATTTAGATGACATTACTGTATTTTCAAAAAATAGATCTGATCACATCTCACACTTACGTAAAGTGCTTAAACATTGCAGGAAATTCGGTATCTCTCTTAACCTGAAAAAGACAATATTTTCAGTAACTGATGGGATTCTGCTAGGATTTGTAGTGTCAAAAGAGGGGATCATGATTGATCCAGAAAGAACATAAGCTATCTCTAGGATTCCTTTTCCTGCTACTAAGAAATCCATGCAATCCTTCATGGGAAAGATAAATTTTGTAAGGATATTTGTTCCAAGTTTTTCTGAAATCGTGCGCCCACTGCAGAATATGATTAAGAAAGACAGTAGTTTTTCATGGGGAGATAAAGAAAAAGAGTCATTTATCAAGATTAGAGAGGCCATAGCTAAGGCACCCGCACTTGTGAGTCCTGATTTTAAGAAAGACTTTATTCTCTATACTTTTGCATCTGATATATCTTATGCGGTTGTTCTTACTCAGAAGAACCAGCGAGAGGATGAAGTACCTATCTCCTTCATGAGCTTAAATTTAAAAGGAGCTAAACTAAACTATCACAAAGTGGATAAATAGGCTTTTGCCGTGTTCAAAGCAGTAAAGCATTTTTTCCCTTATCTCCTTAAATCAAAAACCAAGGTAATTGTTCCATTTTCTGCTGTGAGAAATTTGCTGGTACAAAAGGACCTTGGAGAAAAAAAGGCACATTGGATGGCTGCTCTTCAGGAGTATGATCTAGAGATTAAACCCTCTCAGGTCATACGTGGTTTGGGGTTGTGTAAACTGGCCACCGAATCAGCACATTTGCCTGCTGATCGAATTGACATACCTTTAGATGATGTCCTGCTCCAAAAAGAAATCTGTTTTATCCCAGACCCTACTAGCTCATGGTATATTGACATTCGCACTTATCTTGAAACTAGCACTGCTCCAGATCATTTAGACCCAAAGAAGAAAAGAGCGGTAAGATTAAAATCAGCACCCTATCAATTGGTAAATAATGTGCTTTTCAGGAAAAACGTAGATGGAGTTTTGCTGCGTTGCTTAGAAAAAGAGGAATCTGATTTGGTTTTAACACAACTGCATGACGGTTCTGCCGGTGGCCACTTCAATGGTGATACTACTGCTCATAAAATTTTAAGAGCAGGTTATTTTTGGCCAACTCTTTTTAAATATGCCCATGTTTTCGTTAGAAAGTGCCAAGATTGTCAGACCACAGCTGGTAGAGTTAGGAAACCAACTTTTCCTTTACAGCTTGTGGTGGTAGATAGACCTTTCCAACAGTGGGGAATAGACATTGTTGGACCAATAAATCCATCCTCCTCCCTTCAACATAAGTACATCATAACTGCCACTGACTATTTTACTCGATGGTCTGAAGCTGAACCCCTGCGGGTGGTTAATACAAATCAGGTATTGCATTTTCTTGAAACTAACATAATCACCAGATTTGGAGTGCCTGAATCTCTAGTGTTTGATAATGCATCTTTTTTTTCTTCCAGAGAATTGACTGAATTTGCACTAGAAAAGGGAATCAGAATCAAGTATTTAGCAAACTACTACCCACAAGGCAATGGCCTTGCTGAATCAACAAACAAGAACTTGCTGAAAATTCTGAAAAGATCCATAGTTGAGCATCACAGGAATTGGCATATTGTTCTGTATCAAGCTCTGTGGGATGATAGGGTTACTCCAAAATCATCTGTTGGTAACTCTCCCTTCTTTTTGGTATATGGAGTGGATGCTATTCTTCCCCTGTTAAGTCAGAATTTTGTTTCTTCATTTTTGGTAATTTTGGTTTGAGTTATATTTTATTTCAAGGCTTTCATTTACTTTATTTTGATTTTGCCCTCCTTTTCCAAAATTTTGTTTAGTCTTTATTTGAAACTTTGAGCTTGCTTTAGAAATTTTGAACTTTATGCTATAGGTTTGTTTTTTATTAAGGGTTTTTTGAAGTTATTTTATCAAATGGTGGACTCATAAGGCATATTTTGAGCATACCTACACTCAAGCAACTTTTAAAACCTTATACAAAGTATCAAAAAGCTGAAAAGGAGCGAAAAAATAGCACCAAGGATATTCTTGTAGCGCTGGAGCGGAAAATTACAAAGGGCGCGCTACAAGAATATTGCGGCCCTCTTATTTTCAGATTTTCAAGCAAATTCTTGTCATGATTTCAATTTGTGGGTGACTAATCTCATATGGTGATCTGTTTGATACATGTTAGCTTCAGTTTTAACATGATTCCAGGTGGTTTTAACTCGTAAAACAAATCATGGCCATCATTGCTCATAATGCGGGTCGGTTTGACAGTTAGCAGTAAATATCGGTCTAATGTGGCATGATTTGCCTTTCACATGCATTGTCAAAGGAAAAGAAGGTTCGTGGAGTAAACTTAACCGCTTAAAAAAATGGATTTTGTCGCTGCAAAATAGAAGCAAGGTATTGAAGACTGACGAGAAACTAGGGCTTTGCAATTTCGTTACCTCCAATCAAAGTGATCATAGAAAGACATCTGTACACTCAAGTAGAAGCATTTAACAGCTCGGAATCGAACTTAAATCAACTATTGCAGAGCATAAAGCAGGTATCTCTCGGTTACCAAGAGGTGTCCATCAATTTAGGGTTTTTTCGGGTGGAGTTCTTTCTATAAAATTTATTGATGGAGAGGATGGAGTATGCTTTTAAATGAGATCTTAGCCAAAGAAATAGTTGTTTGAGTCATTTTGAGGAGTTTTGTTGAAACAGAGCACTGAAAAATAGCCTTAGGTTTGAAGCATCCAGTCTTTGAAGTTCGAAATAATCTAAGGTGAAAGCTGTTAATGTTTAAGCCCTCAAATTCAGACCAAAAGCTCTGATACTGATAAACATTGGGTTTAATGAGTTGACTGATCAAGATTGTTGGCAGACCTAGTTCCATTTTTTAGACTAATGCTACAGGAAGCATCATGTAGACATATTGCAGAATGTTTTGGTTTTACTCACCCCTCACACAGGTGGTCTTCAGTAGACTAAGAAGCCAGTGAATTGTTGTCACATTTGCAAAGTCAATGGTTTTGAAGAATGAGGTTGGCATTGATACACAGGGTTCGAGGAGAATCCCTTGGCTGGTTGAATAATGTGCAGAATACCTAATTTCTTTAGCAATACAGAGGAAACCGAATACCAATTTGCAGCAAGACCTAGATTGATATGTGTGGAAGTTTTTTGTTTTGCAAACTGATGGAAGTTGCAGGGATTTGAATAGTAGATGAAAGCTTAATAACAGTTTGATGAGCTGAAAGAGATAAGTGTTAGATGAACAGTCTGCAAGCAATCTCAAAGTGACAACAGAGTTCATTCATAAAATACCTTTATTGTGCAGAGATTTTCATGAATCATGCTGACAAGTTGTAAAGACTGATACACAATTTGCTCTATAAATTGAAGATGGACTTTTGTTTTAAAAACAGTTTGAATGGTAATTAGGTTTCAAATATTTTGCAGTTAGCCTATACACAGACCTAGCTTGTATTGTTAAGACAAAGGAGCATTGAAACCCTCGGTGATGTGAACTTATCCTCCTGTTGGGAAGTTTTACTTTACCTTTTAAGAATAAACAGGTCTGTCCAGGAATGTGCAGAAAATTGTGAAGAAGTTTGAAGAAGCAGGAAACCAGTTTATAAAACATCTTCTGAACCCTAAAGCCAGACAGCTTCTAGTTTTTTAAGGAAAAAAGATGGGCAAGAGTGGAAAAAGTGGTAAAATCAATAGGGCTGAGCCCACTGAATTAACCTGGATTGAGTAGCTCCCTGACTGTGCTGAGTTGTTCCAACAGGCAAGTTGGCTGAATTTCTTCAGGAAGATAGATGGCTACAATGCACAAGTGTCTTGTAAGTTTGCTCAGGGTCTTAAAGATGATATGGTCATCTTTGATGCTCTCAAATTCAAGTTGACTGTAGAACTAATTGCAGAGGCTACTGGGATCAGTAATGAGGGTGAGCCTTGGTTCAAGAAATTACCTTTTGACTTTGAACCTCAGAGATACCTGTTACCCAAAGTGACTCCTGATTGGAATAAAGGTATTCCTATCCAGAATTTCAGAAAAGAGTGGGTTGAGCCAATTAGGATACTGCAGAGCTATGTGACTTTTGAGGGTAGGCATGGATATGTATTCAAGTATCACTTTAGATTCCTTCAACATATGGTGGGAGCCTCAAAAATGAACTTGCCTTTCTTCTTTTTGAAGAGCCTGCAGAAAATGTACAGTAGGGTTAAACAGCACGAAGATCACACATCCCAGTCAATTTTTCATCATGGATTGATCAAGCTAATCATCAGTACTGTGTTGCAGCATGAGGGTAAGACTTGGGACTTTTTTCTGTTTTGTTCAGGGTTCCATGTCAAGCAGGAAGAGCAGCAGCCTAAGAGGCAAACAGACAAAGGGAAGGTGATGATGAAGAAATTAGGTCAGAAAGCTAAGCCTGCAGACAAAGAGGAGTTCAAAGTTGAAGAGGTAGCAGGGCACGTGAAGCTGGACAGCAAATTTAAAAGGTCTTCAGTTGGCACCATAGGCAGGTATTCATTATTTGCAAAAGAGAAATTGCAGCCTAGTCTGCAATTAACACCAGCAGCAGATTCTGAAGAAACTAAAACTGTTGTTGAAGAAAAAGCTGCTATACCTGAAGATGAAGTTCAAACCAAACCAAGAAGTCCACTCACCATCCTCTCAGATGATGAGGGATATCTACTAGAAGAAGAGCAGCCACAGCCCATTGATGAACCAGAAGGCAGGCATGGAACTTGTGGAGAATTCCTCACCTCAGACATCAAAGCAGCTAAACCTCATAAGAAGAAAAAGAAGGCTGTAACTTCATATTGGAGGCCTAAAACTAGGCCAACCAATAAATTAAGATGGAATATGAAGAGGATACTTAATCCTAAATTGGATTCCAAACAAGAGACAGTTTTAATTGATACTACTTCAAATGAAGAGACAGAAGTTGGTAAAATGGACAGCAAAAACAAAAGAAAATCAGTTGTTAAACCTTCTTCTCCTCAACCTGTAGAGTTAAAAAGATTGTCACAGTCTGCAAAAGAGACAAGTCAGCCTGCATCTAAATTATCTGCAATAATTTTTGAGATAAAAGATAAACTCTTAAAACAGCAGGAAGAAGAAAAGGCAAAAACATGTCCTGTTGAAAATCAGGAGTGGGATGAAGAAGATGAAGCTATACTCAGACAAGCAGGAATTTTAGAAGAGCCTAGTATTCCTACTGACTTCTCAGACTTTCTAATGCAGGATGCAAATATACTTGAGATCCCTAGTTTTGATGAAGAAAATTTGCAGGAAAGTGTTCAAAAATACAAGCAACAGATGAAACATTTACAAGAGACTAATGATGCATTATTTAGAGTCAACAGAGGGCTTGTAGAGGAGCTGCAGGATGTCCATCATCATTTCCTGGAGCTATCAGAAGTGTCTAAAGAGGTGCTAAACAGGAAAAGAACTTCTGACAGGCACTACAAAAAGCTAGAGAAGACAGTTGAAAGTTTACAGCAGGAGAATGAAGACCTTCAGAGAAAGATAGCTGATATGGAAAAGAAACATAAAAGAGCAAAGAGAAAAGCTCAAAGCCTAGATGGTATAGCACTACTTGCTGAAGCAGCGAAGGAGCTTTGAATCAATTATGCTTTAGTTAGTGTATCTATTTGATAAACATTTCTTGTTAATGATTTGCTATTTTTAGCAATTTTGTAATTTTGTAAAAATGTACTTTTTACTTTACCTTAGTAAGTCGATGGAGACAGTTAGGATTAGTGACCTAACTGATTTTGTAGAAGATTACTATTTAGGAAGGTTAGAAAGACTTTGAGGAGGTTCAATTTTTGAGAGCTTTCAGGAGGTCTTCAAGCTCAATTGGTTTTCAGACTTGTTCATGAGCAAGGTACAAAACTCTTGTATGCAGTGGTTGATGAAACTATGAGATATTTATGACTTTTACCTTTCAGATTTATGTATTGGCTTCATTTTTCATCTGTTTAGTGGCTTAAATTGATAGATTCATTGACTGGTTTATGTTATATTCTGGTAATGCCTGTCATTTATGTTTGAACCTCAATACTGTTTCTGTTTGATCTTGTTATATATATCATGCATCTTCATCTTTTATTGCTTATGATTCAGTAGCTGCTTTACTTATGAATGTATTCCCTGACTGTTCTCAAAGTTCACAACCAAAAAACACATTGCAGAAATCCTAAACCTTAATTTTATTGAGTTTTATATTTGAGTGTGTGTTAGCTTGTTTCTCTGGCCTTAGAAACAATTTCTGGCACAAACATCTTTGGCACCGTTGCCGGGGACGAAGCTGAAGCATATCTTCCCTGGGATACTTATCAGTTTTCCTGGTTTGAGAGGTGAACTTGAACCAGTATCTTTGAAGGCTATTTTCACCAAATTTTGACACACTGGCTTCTAGAGGAGTGGGAACCCGGAGCAGACCTATTTCACCGTTACATTCAGTGGTTTCATACCCTGAACAGATCTTAAAAACAGCAAGAAAACTCAGAAGGTCCCAATCTTTACCAGCCTTGTGTGATCCTGAACAGTTGGGTGTTTCATTACATTCAGCTGAAACCTCACCTTGGATAAAACCTACCATTCCTGAGAGCACTTTTCAGGTTTTTACTGATCCTCAAACCTTTTTGAAAGCCAAGACTGCTTCTCCTGGTAAAATACCTCTCTTTCAGCTGAAAATAGGAAAGAGCCCCTTTCAAACAAGTTTCAGTCAAGCTTCCTCATCTTCAAAACCTATCAGTACAAAAATGGCAGCCCAAAACCCTCCCATGGATATGATGGACCGCATGGTTGCAGCCAGGTATGCACCATTAGTCTTACCTCAGTCTTTGCATGCTTTTCCTGGAGGTGATTACCAGAAATATATGCCTAGGTTCAATGGCCAGGGAGAGACCACTGCTGAAGAACACTGGGAGGCTTTCCTAAGTTATGCTGACAATCAGAACATTGAGATCAAAGATGTATGGATGAGGGTATTTGTTCAGAGCCTTGATGGGGATGTAAGGAAGTGGTTCAGAGAGTTGCCTGCCAACTCAATCACTATAATTGAAGAGCTCCGTGATCTTTTCATGAGGCAATGGGGAGACACAAAGGACCACACTTATTATATAACTGAGTTTGGAGCTCTCAGAAGGAAAAAAGAGGAAACTGTTGCAGATTTTTCCAAAAGATTCAACAAAATGTATAGTAGGATTTTAGCAGAAATTAAGCCTACTGAAACATCAGCTAAACTCACCTATGCCAATGCCTTTGACCATGAATTTTCTCTATTGCTGAGATAAAGAAGACCTATCACCCTGTTGAATATGCAAGATGCAGCATTGGAGATTGAGTCCAATTTGTTGGCTTCAAACAGACTTAAGAAAGAAACTCCCCAGCAGCTTTATGAGAGAAAAGGGAAAAAGGAGGCTGTTTCAACAAGTGTTGCTCCTCAGTCTGCTGAAGCCAAGATAGATGAGATGGAAAAGCTGGTAAAGATTCTCACTGCCAGACTGAATAAACTAGAGCTTGAAAAGAATTCTGCTAAACCTGCTCCAGAAGCTGAAAGGAATCCAAATAACCTGAATCAGTTCAGGAGGCAGTTTGCTCCTAGATTTATACCAAGAGAGCGTAGGAATAATGACATCCAGCGAGAAAGGAGAGAGAATGAGGAGCAGAGAGTGCCCCCACCTTTTCAAAATAATGTAGCTGATGAAGAAGAAGTTGACGAACAGCTGCTCTTTGAAGAGACTGAGACTGATCAGGATATGAATCACTTTGGAGATGGTTTGTCTACGGGTTTTGTTACTGAAGAAGATTTTCTGAACGCTGAGTATTATGATGCTGATATGTATGAAGTTGAAGATGATTTAGAATTTGAGAAAACTGCTGTAAATGATGTTGCTCAACAGAATGAACATAAGAAGACTATCAATCTCAGATCAGGTCCAAAGCAAGTGGTCCAAATTCCAAAGAAGAAAGCACCAGTTCCAGCTGCACCTGTTCCTGCTGCACTTGTTCCTGCTAAACAAATACCTGATCCTGTCATACAGAAGAAGCAATCTACAAAAAAATCTAAGAAGAATGCTGAAATTGAAGAGGTATACACATCTGTCCAGAGTTTTAGTTTGGAGAATGAACTAGGGAAGCTT
>LPNX010179469.1:206058-231800 GCA_001517045.1 Pseudotsuga menziesii | reverse complement strand
AGTTTGCTTACATAGTCACAGATGACAAAAACCCCACTAACCATCCCTTATATGCTGTTGACAAAGATCTAGGGACCTGCATGTTGAATTTCAGTGATGAAGATAAGTCTGTTGGCCTCTTACAAGTTGAAAAAGAAAAACCAGTGAGACATTGCAGAGAAGAAGAAGATCAGCTGTGGGAATTGTATTTTGATGGATCCTCATGCAAAGAGGGTGATGGAGCTGGAGTCTTACTCATTTCTCCCGGAGGTGAGACAGTGAAACTCATGTATAAGCTGGAGTTTGTTACCACTAACAATACTGCTGAGTATGAAGCTCTGATACTAGGACTGAAAGCTGCTAAAGACTTAGGCATTCAGCAAATTACTGCATATGGCGACTCCGAGTTGGTTGTTCAACAGGTGAAGAACAACTATCAAGTAAAGCAGGATTTGTTGAAGGTTTATCGGAAAGAGGTATGGGATATGCTTCACAATTATTTTATAGCATTTAACATCACTCATATTCCAAGAAATCACAATGAGACTGCAAACTCTTTAGCTTTGGCTGCCTCATACTTTAGAATTCCTAAAACTACTCAGCTAAGGTATCCCATAGAGGTGAGGTACAGACCATGTGTACCTGAAAATGTGAAGCACTGGAGGGTATTTGAATATGACATTGAAATCAAAAAAATTCTTGAGCTTACAGATGAGTTTACTAATGCCCAAATTGATCAGGATGAGGATGAAGGAGAAGAACAAGATGATGAGTTTGCTAAAAATCAGTTTGCTGCAGAAGAGATAGCAGGTCATAAAATCATTGAGTTGAAGAGCAATTTTATTCCTAAAGGTCTAGTACCTTTAGAAATAATTTTTACAAAATATGACACACCTTCAAAACCAGTAGTTCAATCTTCAGAAGACAATGTAGTTGACTGCAATATTGGTTCAGCAGAACACCCAAAAATGGTAAAAATTTCTAAATCTCTGACAGCTGAACAAAGAAGTAGATATATCAAGCTTCTGAAGGAACATGTAGATGTGTTTGCCTGGTCTTATGAGGAGCTAAGAACCTATGATACAGCAATTATTCAGCACAAGGTCCCTTTGAAGCCTAATGTCAAGCCATTCCGATAGAAACTGAGAAGGATCAATCCAACTTTATTTCCTGTGATTGAAAAGGAAGTAAAGAACCTGCTGGATGCAAAGATAATAGTGCCTCTCGGGTATTCTTCCTGGGTTGCAAATCTAGTTCCTGTCAGAAAGAAGAATGGGGAAATAAGATTATGTGTTGACTTCAGAAATCTGAATAGGTCATCATTAAAAGACAACTACCCTCTCCCCAAGATTGAACAATTTTTGCAGCAAGTGGTTGGAGCTCAGAGGATATCTATGGTGGATGGATTCTCAGGGTATAATCAGATTGCCATGCACCCTGATGACAAGGAAAAGATAGCCTTTACAACCCCCTGGGGGACCTTCATGTATGACAAGATGCCTTTTGGCCTGATGAATGCTGGAGCAACCTTTCAGAGAGCAATGGACATTGCCTTTGTTGGGGAAAAAGATAAGTTTGTGGTTATCTATCTTGATGATATTACTGTATTCTCAAAATATGATGATGAACACTTGAAACACTTGAGGAAAACCTTTCAAAAATGCAGAAAATTTGGTCCGTCCCTGAACCCCAAAAAGTCACATTTTGTTGTGCAAGAAGGTAGACTACTTGGTCACCTGGTGTCTGCTGATGGCATCAGAATAGATCCTGAGAGAGTCAAAGCAATACTGAATATTAGTTTTCCTAGGAGTAAGAAAGATGTTCAGTCATTCATTGGCAAGATAAATTTTCTGCGGTGGTTTATTCCAAATTTTGCTGAAACTATTAAACAAATCACAGCCATGTTAAAGAAGGACCAGGAAGTCAAGTGGACTGTTGAGGCAAAGGCTGCATTTGAGAAGATCAAGGTAGCTCTTACTGAAGCACCAGTCTTGGTAAGTCCTGATTTTACCAAAGAATTCCTTACTTTTTCATTTGCTTCACAAGACACAATTACAGCTGTCTTACTTCAGAAGAATAAGGAAGGTTTGGAACAGCCTATTGCATTTTTCAGCAAAACCCTCAGGGATTCTGAGCTGAAATACAGTATACTGGAGAAACAAGCTTATGCTCTGGTAAATGCTTTGAAATTTTTCAGAATTTATGTCTTGCATTCAAAGGTTGTTTCATTTGTTCCAAATGCTGCAGTGAAAGATGTCTTGACACAGCCCGACAGTGAAGGAAAGAGAGGAAAATGGATTGCAAAGATTATGGAGTACGATGTGGAAGTCAGACCTACTAAGCTTGTCAAGGGACAAGGTTTGGCCAGGCTACTGGCTGACTCAAATTGTCAAGCTCTAGAACTGCATGTCATGGCTGAAGAATCAGTTCCTGAAGAAGACCAAGCACTTCAGGAGAAAGAAAGGATCATGGATTTTTATTCATCTTCAGTTTGGTATGCTGATATTGTTCATTTTATGTTATTTCTGCAATGTCCTGATCATTTAGACAAGAAGGCTGCCAGATCTCTGAAACTTAAAGCTACTAAGTACTGTTTGATAGAGGATCAATTGTTCTGGAAAGATCCAGGAGGTATCTTGCTCAGGTGTTTAGATCAATCTGAAATAGGAGAGGTGATTTCAGAGTCTCATGAAGGAGCCTGTGGATGGCATAAATATTGGAAAGCAACAGCTTACAAAATTTTGAGAGCTGGATATTATTGGCCCTCCCTGTTCACAGATGTTTACCAGCAGGTAAGAGCCTGCATTCCTTGTCAAAAATTTGCAAGTAAACAGAAATTGTTGTCTTTGCCTTTAAAGCCTATTGCAGTCAATGCCCCTTTTCAGCAATGGGGTCTGGATTTTATTGGAGAAATAAATCCAGCATCTTCAGGACAGCATCATTGGATTTTGACTGCCACAGATTTCTTCACAAAATGGGTAGAAGCTATTCCTACAAGGAATGCTACATATAAGGTGATTATGGAGTTCATTGAAGACAATATCTTGAGCAGATTTGGCTGTCCACAGAGATTAATAACAGACAATGCCAAGGCATTCAAATCCATGGCAATGGTGGCCTTCTGTGAGAAAAATGGCATCATTCTGAAGCACTCAACTCCCTATTATCCTCAGGGAAATGGCCAGGCTGAATCATCTGACAAGAATATCATTCAAAGCATCAAGAAACTGCTGAAGCATAATAAAAGGTCTTGGGATTCAATGCTGAAATATGCTTTGTGGGCAGATAGGATCACTGTGAAGCAGGCCATTGGTACTTCTCCATATCAGCTGGTATATGGTACAGAGGCAGTATTCCCTGTTCAACTGGGAATTCCAGTGATGAAATTCCTCCAGAATTCTCAAGAGGAACCAGATGATATGCAAAGGAGAATCTTTGAAATGATTGAATTACAACAAAATAGAGAGAAGGTGGACGAAAAGGCACAGCTGTACAGAGCCAAGGTTAAAAACAGGTTTGACAGAAATATTAAAGAAAATACTTTCACAGAAGGTGAGATGGTTTTAAGATGGGATGCAAGGAAGGAGAAAAAGGGAAAACATGGCAAGTTTGACAATCTTTGGTTTGGTCCTTTTCTGATATCAAAAGTTTTAGAAAACAATACTTTTATCTTGCAGTCCCTGGAAGGTGAGGAGTTGTCCAGCCCTGTGAATGGACGATTCCTCAAACATTTTTACAGTTTATGAGGGCATTTTTTTTCACTGATCATTGTACATACCGGTGTGAGTGAGATAGAATAAAGACTCCATAACCCAATGGAAGTTTGCAGATAGCTAAGTTAGAGGACAGAAGGCACTGGTCCACAGGTTCTTGAAGCCTCGTAGGGAGGACTTCATCCCGCAACTGGAGCCAGATGCTAAGTCAGAATTTTGTTTCTTCATTTTTGGTAATTTTGGTTTGAGTTATATTTTCTTTCAAGGCTTTCATTTACTTTATTTTGATTTTGCCCTCCTTTTGGAAAATTTCGTTTAGTGTTTATTCGAAACTTTGAGCTTGCTTTAGAAATTTTGAACTTTATGCTATAGGTTTGTTTTTTATTAAGGGTTTTTTGAAGTTATTTTATCAAATGGTGGACTCATAAGGCATATTTTGAGCATACCTACACTCAAGCAACTTTTAAAACCTTATACAAAGTATCAAAAAGCTGAAAAGGAGCGAAACAATAGCACCAAGGATATTCTTGTAGCGCTGGAGCGGAAAATTACAAAGGGCGCGCTACAAGAATATCGCGGCCCTCTTATTTTCCGATTTTCAAGCAAATTCTTGTCATGATTTCAATTTGTGGGTGACTAATCTCATATGGTGATCTGTTTGATACGTGTTAGCTTCAGTTTTAACATGATTCCAGGTGGTTTTAACTCGTAAAACAAATCATGGCCATCATTGCTCATAATGCGGGTCGGTTTGACAGTTAGCAGTAAATATCGGTCTAATGTGGCATGATTTGCCTTTCACATGCATTGTCAAAGGAAAAGAATGTTCGTGGAGTAAACTTAACCGCTCAAAAAAATGGATTCTGTCGCTGCAAAATAGAAGCAAGGTATTGAAGACTGACGGGAAACTAGGGCTTTGCAATTTCGTTACCTCCAATCAAAGTGATCATAGAAAGACATATGTACACTCAAGTAGAAGCATTTAATAGCTCAGAATCGAACTTAAATCAACTATTGCAGAGCATAAAGCAGGTATCTCTTGGTTACCAAGAGGTGTCCATCAATTTAGGGTTTTTTCCAGTGGAGTTCTTTTTAT
Source organism: Pseudotsuga menziesii (assembly GCA_001517045.1). Lineage (NCBI taxonomy): Eukaryota > Viridiplantae > Streptophyta > Pinopsida > Pinales > Pinaceae > Pseudotsuga > Pseudotsuga menziesii. The sequence goes on along the minus strand of LPNX010179469.1, from coordinate 227,012 downwards.
AAAATTGATTGATGGAGAGGATGGAGTATGCTTTTAAATGAGATCTTAGCCAAAGAAATAGCTCTTTGAGTCATTTTGAGGAGTTTTGTTGAAACAGAGCACTGAAAAATAGCCTTAGGTTTGAAGCATCCAGTCTTTGAAGTTCGAAATAATCTGAGGTGAAAGCTGTTAATGTTTAAGCCCTCAAATTCACACCAAAAGCTCTGATACTGATAAACATTGGGTTTAATGAGTTGACTGATCAAGATTGTTGGCAGACCTAGTTCCATTTTTTAGACTAATGCTACAGGAAGCATCCTGTAGACATATTGTAGAATGTTTTGGTTTTACTCACCCCTCACACAGGTGGTCTTCAGTAGACTAAGAAGCCAGTGAATTGTTGTCACATTTGCAAAGTCAATGGTTTTGAAGAATGAGGTTGGCATTGATACACAGGGTTCGAGGAGAATCCCTTGGCTGGTTGAATAATGTGCAGAATACCTAATTTCTTTAGCAATACAGAGGAAACCGAATACCAATTTGCAGCAAGACCTAGATTGATATGTGTGGAAGTTTTTTGTTTTGGAAACTGATGGAAGTTGCAGGGATTTGAATAGTAGATGAAAGCTTAATAACAGTTTGATGAGCTAAAAGAGATAAGTGTTAGATGAATAGTCTGCAAGCAATCTCAAAGTGACAATAGAGTTCATTCATAAAACACCTTTATTGTGTAGAGATGTTCATGAATCATGCTGACAGGTTGTAAAGACTGATACACAATTTGCTCTATAAATTTAAGATGGACTTTTGTTTTAAAAATAGTTTGAATGGTAATTAGGTTTCAAATCTTTTGCAGTTAGCCTATACACAGACCTAGCTTGTATTGTTAAGACAAAGGAGCATTGAAACCCTCGGTGATGTGAACTTATCCTCTTGTTGGGAAGTTTTACTTTACCTTTTAAGAATAAACAGGTCTGTCCAGGAATGTGCAGAAAATTGTGAAGAAGTTTGAAGAAGCAGGAAACCAGTTTATAAAACATCTTCTGAACCCTAAAGCCATATAGCTTCTAGTTTTTGAAGGAAAAAAGATGGGAAAGAGTGGCAAAAGTGGTAAAATCAATAGGGCTGAGCCCACTGACTTAACCTGGATTGAGCAGCTCCCTGACTGTGCTGAGTTGTTCCAACAGGCAAGTTGGCTGAATTTCTTCAGGAAGATAGATGGCCACAATGCACAAGTGTCTTGTAAGTTTGCTCAGGGTCTTAAAGATGATATGGTCATCTTTGATGCTCTCAAATTCAAGTTGACTGTAGAACTAATTGCAGAGGCTACTGGGATCAGTAATGAGGGTGAGCCTTGGTTCAAGAAATTACCTTTTGACTTTGAACCTCAGAGATACCTGTTACCCAAAGTGACTCCTGATTGGAATAAAGGTATTCCTATCCAGAATTTCAGAAAAGAGTGGGTTGAGCCAATTAGGATACTGCAGAGCTATGTGACTTGTGAGGGTAGGTATGGATATGTATTCAAGTATCACTTTAGATTCCTTCAACATATGGTGGGAGTCTCAAAAATGAACTTGCCTTTCTTCTTTTTGAAGAACCTGCAGAAAATGTCCAGTAGGGTTAAACAGCACGAAGATCACACATCCCAGTCAATTTTTCATCATGGATTGATCAAGATAATCATCAGTACTATGTTGCAGCATGAGGGTAAGACTTGGGACTTTTTTCTGTTTTGGTCAGGGTTCCATGTCAAGCAGGAAGAGCAGCAGCCTAAGAGGCAAACAGACAAAGGGAAGGTGATGATGAAGAAATTAGGTTAGAAAGCTAAGCCTGCAGACAAAGAGGAGTTCAAAGTTGAAGAGGTAGCAGGGCAGGTGAAGCTGGACAGCAAATTTAAAAGGTCTTCAGTTGGCACCATAGGCAGGTATTCATTATTTGCAAAAGAGGAATTGCAGCCTAGTCTGCAATTAACACCAGCAGCAGATTCTGAAGAAACTAAAACTGTTGTTGAAGAAACAGCTTCTATACCTGAAGATGAAGTTCAAACCAAACCAAGAAGTCCACTCACCATCCTCTTAGATGATGAGGGATATCTACTAGAAGAAGAGCAGCCACAGCCCATTGATGAACCAGAAGGCGGGCATGAAACTTGTGGAGAATTCCTCACCTCAGACATCAAAGCAGCTAAACCTCATAAGAAGAAAAAGAAGGCTGTAACTTCATACTGGAGGCCTAAAACTAGGCCAACCAATAAATTAAGATGGAATATGAAGAGGATACTTAATCCTAAATTGGATTCCAAACAAGAGACAGTTTTAATTGATACTACTTCAAATGAAGAGACAGAAGTTGGTAAAATGGACAGCAAAAACAAAAGAAAATCAGTTGTTAAACCTTCTTCTCCTCAACCTGTAGAGTTAAAAAGATTGTCACAGTCTGCAAAAGAGACAAGTCAGCCTGCATCTAAATTATCTGCAATAATTTTTGAGATAAAAGATAAACTCTTAAAACATCAGCAAGAAGAAAAGGCAAAAAGATGTCCTGTTGAAAATCAGGAGTGGGATGAAGAAGATGAAGCTATACTCAGACAGGAAGGAATTTTAAAAGAGCCTAGTATTCCTACTGACTTCTCAGACTTTCTAATGCAGGATGCAAATATACTTGAGATCCCTAGTTTTGATGAAGAAAATTTGCAGGAAAGTGTTCAAAAATACAAGCAACAGATGAAACATTTACAAGAGACTAATGATGCATTATTTAGAGTCAACAGAGGGCTTGTAGAGGAGCTGCAGGATGTCCATCATCATTTCCTGGAGCTATCAGAAGTGTCTAAAGAGGTGCTAAACAGGAAAAGAACTTCTGACAGGCACTGCAAAAAGCTAGAGAAGACAGTTGAAAGTTTACAGCAGGAGAATGAAGACCTTCAAAGAAAGATAGCTGATATGGAAAAGAAACATAAAAGAGCAAAGAGAAAAGCTCAAAGCCTAGATGGTATAGCACTACTTGCTGAAGCAGCGAAGGAGCTTTGAATCAGTTATGCTTTAGTTAGTGTATCTATTTGATAAACATTTCTTGTTAATGATTTGCTATTTTTAGCAATTTTGTAATTTTGTAAAAATGTACTTTTTACTTTACCTTAGTAAGTCGATGGAGACAGTTAGGATTAGTGACCTAACTGATTTTGTAGAAGATTACTATTTAGGAAGGTTAGAAAGACTTTGAGGAGGTTCGATTTTTGAGAGCTTTCAGGAGGTCTTCAAGCTCAGTTGGTTTTCAGACTTGTTCATGAGCAAGGTACAAAACTCTTGTATACAGTGGTTGATGAAACTATGAGATATTTATGACTTTTACCTTTCAAATTTATGTATTGGCTTCATTTTTCATCTGTTTAGTGGCTTAAATTGATAGATTCATTGACTGGTTTATGTTATATTCTGGTAATGCTTGTCATTTATGTTTGAACCTCAATACCGTTTCTGTTTGATCTTGTTATATATATCATGCATCTTCATCTTTTATTGCTTATGATTCAGTAGTTGCTTTACTTATGAATGTATTCCCTGACTGTTCTCAAAGTTCACAACCAAAAAACACATTGCAGAAACCCTAAACCTTAATTTTATTGAGTTTTATATTTGAGTGTGTGTTAGCTTGTTTCTCTGGCCTTAGAAACAATTTCTGGCACAAACATCCCCCAAATCTGTTTTTACCTTCATTACAGCTTGCACGAGCTATACAAGAGACTAAGTGTTCATCCATCGAAGAAAGAATCAATATGTTTTTGAAGTTTGAAGAGGAAAGAGAAAATGCTAAGAAACATTTTGCGAAACACCAGTAAATTGTTAAATCATGGTTCGATCGTGGCTCGTCCTCGAATAGAGAATTACAAGTAAATGGTCTGGTTTTAAGATGGGACAAAGCACATGAGGATAAAGGGGAACATACCAAATTCCACCGTCTTTAGTTAGGCCCATATGTGATAGCAGAAAAACTTCGTCCTAATACCTTCGTTTAAAGACTTTGCAGCTCGATACCCTCGTGGTAAATGGACATGCCGTTAAAAGGTACTTTCAATAATCTCACATCATCGAGTCATTTCCATTGTATATTCTCATATGTGTAGATTTCTATACATAAAATTTGGTTTTTTTCTGATTTCTGGTTAGAATCTTTGATCTTACACACCAATTATTTTCTTCACTATCATCATCATAATGACTTATTTGGAATTTTAGATGACAAGTCATGAAAATAATTCAACTCTTTAGATCATTTACTGTACATAAGTTTTTGTTTTGCCTCTGTAAATAGTTGCTTTCTCCAACGTATCTCCTATCTTCAACCACAATATTCAAGATGAAGCATTCTGCATGGACTTAAAAAAAAGAACCTAATGATGAAACATGTCGAACAGAAATAACTGAAATGCATATCAGATCATAATCACTGATGATGGATGGAAGTATCCGATGTCTCATAAGTGATCTGTTTTCAGACTTGTAGTAGTTTTAGCCTCCAAAATTTTTCTCTTAGCAGTCCTTGATTGTTGTTTTCGAGTGTCTTCTTACATATCAAATACTTCAAGAAATTTATTTACTGATTCCAATGGATATCTACTAAGCTTAAAAATTCGTTGAATATATCTGGTCATCTTTAAGCTATCTTGAGAAGTCGGTGGTCTCCCTCCCCTCATTTTCGTGAATACATCTGGTCACTCCACCAGGGCAATACTCCTAAAATAAGGTGAATGTGAAAAGGATAATCAGAAAACAGGAGGTCTCATCACGAGCCGGTCTGTTTATGATCATAAATTCTATTGGAATGACGTTGTCAAAATTTGGTTACCAAGCCAATGACAGCGACTCTCAGTCAAATAACTGAGAGACATGAAGTCTCATCACGAGCTGTACTAATCAGTTTCTGGTAGGATTGGTGAATAAGGCTATCATTATTTCGTCACCAAGCTAAGATAGTATTTCTGATTAATTCTTTTTGTGTTTATCTTTGTGTATATGATTTGTATATATACTAATAAGGTTTCAATTTCTTTTGAAAAAAAAAAGAGGAGTATTGTCTGCTATTTTGCTTGAATGAGGGGAAAACCAACCGATGTTCTAAAGAAGCCATATCTATACGGGTATTGGTTAACCTGTTTTTGACCTTATAGATCTACATTGGAGTTAAGTCATCTTACTCTTGCCTAAGTCTGATTAGGATCAAGAACACTCAGCTAACAGTCATAGGATTGTTACAGAAATTTGTTGAGGCCTATTCATATGTTCAGACTGGTTTGAATTTGGGATCACTTAGGCAGAGATTTGATATTTTTAAGCCATTATTTTTTATTATCTAAATTGTGAATGTTGTTTCCACAGAGATAACTGGTTCAGTTCCAGCATGTCGCCAATTGTTGGAAAGCAACACCCTATGGAGCATTTTGAACACTAATAATTTGAAAATTGGTAATCTTTCGATCAATATTTGGTATTTTTACCTGGATCAACACTCATCATGGATATTCTAGGAGTGCCATAAGAATATTTGATTCTCAAGGCACTCCCAATAGAAGCTTATTTGACTAATCGATTCACTGAGTTTAGCATCAATTTATGGCAAAATTCGACTCTCATGATCTTAATTCCTCATTTATGTTGATCATCTGGAGAACTATAATTACAGAATATTAGTAGCTCCTATTTTCGTTCCACTTATCACTCATGTATGATTAAAATCAAATGAATTTATAATTATTAATTCAAACTAGTTACTACATGGTGTGATAACTGTTACTGTTTAGCTAATATATGAAACCTAATAGAGCTTTATCACTTCTGAATTATTCATCTCATCTTGTTTGACATAAGGTTTTAAAGTCGATTTAATATGATTTTCATGAGCCATATATTACTATACGCTTATCCTTATTTCAAGTTTGTATCTCTCAAATGAGTTAGTGTTAAAGACTGTCATGAGGGTCTAAAGTCATTTTCCTAGGTTTTGACATAGGTCTGGTTACATTATAAATTATTTCCCAGTCATTTTTGTAATAACCTTGATCCTAAGTTATCAATTATATCCTTAGACGGTCATATTATTATAGTTTTATTCGATGAATGAAGGATTGGGGTTTTGAGAATCATTCAATCATGTGTTGAAGTGATGAGTTGTCCTACATTATCACGACATTATGAAATAATGATCAACGCTGAAGTCATGGTGAAGCTATGGTTTTGGTATTCGTGTCACTTGAAGGTTGCCATCTATCAATCTTTTATCATACAAACATCACTCTTAATAACTCGCTCGCTTGACTTCTCTGCAGCTCATCATGATCTGGTAAGTTGTTTTCAAAATCTCGTTTATCTATCAATTCGGATTATGATGAACTTACAGGGAGATTTGCAGGGTTTTGATAAAATAGGGCATTTCGGAATATTGATGGTAATCACTTAGACTGTCGATAAATCAACTGTATCTTTTAATCTGGTTTTTGAAAACCCTAGAGGTTTTTTTATCTGCTGCCATGGCTCTGGTGTCCAGGTTCGAGCTTATAGGTGATGAGTATCTGCATGCTGCTCCTGAGTGTCAAGAGGTAATGTTAAGGTTTGGATGGCTGGGGTTCTTACAAATTTTTTCTGGTTTCAATATGGCAGTATCCAAGGTGTTTGCAAAGTCATTCGATGGGGTTAATGCACATGTTGGAGATGTTGAACTTAGGCTGACTAAGGAATTTATTTCTTGAGCCATTGGGTTGCCACAAACCGGCAAGCAGTGGTACAAAGGCAAGCATATTAAAAATGACGATTGGAAGGGGTTTCTTACCCCAGCTCATCAACAAACCAAGTTCAAATCTGGCTTCCCCTCCAGACTATTAATGAAGAAATGACGGGCTTTGTTGGAGCTAATCATCAGGTATGTTACTTGCGAAGGTAGGCTGTCTCAAACGCAATTCTATCACCTTCAGCTGTTGATGATATTCAAAGGATACCCTGTGAATATGCCCTATTTCCGAGTTCAACCTGTACATGGAGGCCATTAATGAGAATAGTGTGGTGAAGATTGGTTCCAGGTTTTATTTGGGAAAGAATTCACCTTACATCGACTTCCGAGTTGTCGCTTCGGGAAACGATTATATCATGTGGGAAAAGAACAAATGATAACCCATCACCACTCTCAGTCAGGAATATAAATGGGATCCATGTATGTACAACACCACTAGTTCCATTTTTTAATAATAAAAATAACATGCAATTTCCTTTGTGTTGTATTATGGTTATTATTTAGGGTTTTCACAGGCAAAAACCATTCAAATATAAAAATAATTATCTACTTATGATTTTAAATTGAAATAATTTAAAGTTAAATGACTAAATCTTAAAAAATAAAATAATTATCTACTTATGAGAAAAAAACCATTCATTTATTGTTAATCTTTTGGACTACACTTCATTTTGTTTCGTCATCAAATTCATTATCCATGAAAGAGAAGAAGACATTTTTATAAAGAATAAGGTAGGATAAATGCTAGTGTGAAAGGGACAATGAGTTAATTTAATGTTTCTCCATTTTGATCAATCAAAATGTTATTGTTTAAACAAAGGACATCAATTAATTTTCTTGTATATGGTTCCATGTTTTTTCAAGATGTTGTTTAAATCCGTAATATTTGAATCCCACAATTTGTCATAACAATTGTTATTCATTGTGTTTGAGAAGACTCAAAAATGTGAAAGGATATTAGTAATAAATTTATATCTTAAACTAAATAGGAAGCAACACATTACTTGATTCCTATCTTATTATGATTATTCAAGTAAATATGAGTATAACAAAATGGTTGAATAATAAATCCAATCTCAGAAATTTATAGTGAGGATTGAAATCATCATTTTATCCTTATGACTACTTTTTTTGCAAGTAAGCAATCTATATTAGATTTCATAAAATAAAATACAGTTACATGTATAAATAGTCTTCGTGGCTTGGGATATCATGATTGAAAAGTATCCGAAGGACAACCAGAGTTCCAAAAATAGACAGAGCTACCATGATTCATGTCTACTTGATACCATGGTAGCAAGTAAGCAATTTGTATCACCTTTCATAAAATAAAATATAGTTAGAGGTAAATGTTGGTTTATTGTTCAATACTGAGAGGGGGGTGAATCGGTATTGTTATCTTTTTACTTAATTTAACCACTTATTAAATTTAACATTAAAACACATAACAACAAGAATACAAAGAAACAAAATTTTAACGTGGAAGCCCAATAGGGTAAACCACCAATACGTCCTATTACTGCAAAATTGTTATTTACAAATAGTTTTTCCTGCTGATACAGACAAGGATGGTATTACACCCTATTTACCAATACCAATTGGAAGGAGGCTATGACCCCCTAGTTTATCATCTACGACTGAAAGGATGCTACAACACCCTATTTACCAATCCCAATTAGAAGGAGGCTACGACCCCCTGGTTTATCAGCTACGACTGAAAGGATGCTACAACACCCTATTTACCAATGCCAATGGGAAGGAGGCTATGACCCCCTAGTTTTATCAGCTACAACTGAAAGGAGGAAATAACCCCCTACAAGCCTATTGCCTTCCCTAGCGCCGCCCTGCCACCCTAATATGTTTCTCACAATTTCTCTCCCACTGAATTCTGTCACACCCACTGGTCTATGATTCTGATCATGCAATTTGAACTACATAGACATCTTCCTTCTTACTCAGGCTGTTGGTTAAATACCTCTTAGCGTTTAAGCTTCTTCCAACAGTCACATCTCTTCAAACTGAACAAACACACCTTTCACTATTGCTCCCTTTCAGATTTGAATATCACACCTTTCAGAACGTCCTATCACATTCTTCCATTGATCCTTCATCTCAGAGATCGTTTCCACAGCTTGGGAACCATTTCTGTACCTCTATCCAACGTTTGCAGGTGCTTCCACACTATCCATCTTCTTTCTCCAATATCATCTTCCAGTTTTAATCAATGTCATTGATCCTATTTTTAAGTCTCTCCGGACCGTTGATCTAACACACAGATTCCCTCCTTGAAATCGTATTTCCGCACCATGGTTTCCTCATCAACGATTCCCCACCATTGATCTTCGTCGGTTGTTTTCCTGACCGTTGATCTTCTATTTTGCAGATTGTGGGATGTGGGAACTCAACTCTTCAAAAATTCGACTTTCTGTTTTGCGTAATTGTCTTTCCGCAATCGTCTTTCTGTAGGACCAATTCCGCACCGTTGATCTCCTGTGGGTTCTTCTGTGACCGTCGATTTCTAAATTGTGGGATGCGAGATGTCGACTGTCCACTTTTTCTTTTCCGCAAACTCCTTTCTGCAAACTTCTTTCCGCAATTTTCCTTCCGCACCATCAATCTATTTTAGCGAAACTAATTTCAGCCATCCGATCTTTCCAGATTGTGGGATGCGGGATGCAGGATGCATAAACGTAACCTTTCGATTTTCCACAAGCTCCTTTCTGCAATTTTCTTCCACACCATCGATATTCTACAGAGTCTTTCCTGACCGTTGATCTTGTGGATTACGGGATGCAGGATGCGGGATGCGAAATCACACTTTCCTATGTTGGACTTCCGTAATTTCCTTTCGCAACTTTGTTTCTGCATTTTCCTGGTTGTTTATTTCCTTGCGAATTTATCCCTGATCATCTATCTTGATCTTTTGTGGAACTTCATCCTTTCGCCTATTCCTTAACAGTCGGATCTCATGCGGGATCAATTCCCACCGTCTGATCTTGATCTTTTTTGGAATCTTTATCCTTCCCACCTAATTTATGTAAAATCAATCTTCACCGCCATATCTAGTGCGGGTCGCTCCCTGACCATCCATTCTAGAACTAATGTGGATCTGCATTCTCTCTTTACGGATTATACAAAAACTAATCCTCATTCATCGGATCTCATGCCGTTGATTATGCCACCTCATCATTGTTCCATGCCATCGCTACCTTCGTCTATGCCACCTCATCATCATGCCATTTTGTCTTTACTTTGACTTATGTTGTGTTAACTCTGCATTAACTTTGCCATCGTATCTTTTTCTTATCCTTTGTACTTCATAAGCAACTTTGCCATCACTACCTTAGTATTTCATCATCATTAGGACATCATCATATTCCATGGCATCATATGTGTAATGCCACATCCTCAACTATGCCATGTGATGCCATCATATGTGTCATGCCTCATCCTCAACTATGCCATACCATGTCATCACGACTTTAGTCTTTCACTGAGTTTGTCCTGCCATCATATCCACTGGTTATTCCTTTGTCATTCGTGAACACCTTTGAAATCAATGACAACTACACCCTTGACATCAATGACAACTATATACTCAAATCTACCAACAATCTCCCCCTTTGGCATTGATGGCAACCTCTAAACATTCTCCCCCTTTGACAACAATGACAAAGGATAACCTGTTATGTCAATGCTGCACCTATTTTGATATAGGATTTCTTGTTTTTCTACTTTCTGACAACTCCTCCTGCCATCGTATTTCCCTTTTAACGGAACTTGGTTATTTAACCAATGTATTATCATTTAACTTAACATTTCCTATTTTTGAATGATAGCTTAACTGATAGATCCATGGACTCCCCTTGTCATTGTACTTATTCTCCTTTGTCAACATTTTTGTGACAGAGTTTACACTCAACATTTTTTCAACACTCTTCCATTTTCTAGTCTAGGATACATGTTCTAAAAATAAAAAAACTTTGTTCCTACTGCCATATCTAATGGCCTATCTTGTATGTATGTTAATGGGCTTATGATTTTACCTGAATTCCTTAAGCCTGTGCATTTAGATCTTCATATAAAAACCTAGCATATACTACTGGATTCTTTTGGATTTTATATCTATATTATTAATTGTTCAGAGACCCATAACTTCAGATCCTCAACACATAGATTACTTCAGTTTATTACATAGTTTCTCTGGTCTCACTATCTCAGACATAAAGACTCATAACCTCAACCTTTTTCCTTTGTCAACGCTGAACTCATCCTGCTACCTTACGAATAGACTAAATTTTTATTTTTAGACTTGAGTTTTCTCCTGTCAACAATTTATCTGTCATGGCCTCAAATACTAAGCGAACATAATCATCCTTATCTTCTACTTGATTACAAACATCATGGTCTTCATCACTCTCACATTTTGTTGTTCTGACGTTACTTCATACTTTCTCTTATGTCATCCATACACCAACCTTGATCACCTATCATCTTTGAAGAATATAGCTTTTAGTATACTTCAACATTAGACACCAATTGAGTTTCTTTTTGTCTAGATACCAATTGGAATTTTCTAACTTTAACTCCCCCTGAGTATAAGATCCCTTCTAACGTTATTTTCAGGGTTTCCCTTTTTTAAATCATGAGAAACCTTTTTAGAAAAGGATCCCACGGTCATCACTACATCCTTCTTCATCACCTTCATCTTTATCGGTGTATTCTTCTACATCACTAAGTAGCTTTCCCTCATGATGAGTGTCATTTTTATCTATGACCTCATTATTCTCAACATCAACTACAGAGACTTCATTAATGACCGAAAGTTGTGTTTCTTCTGAAGTTTCTAATTCTTTCATCCACACCTTTTCAGGAGGTGTACTATTTGCTTGTCCTTCACCATGCTCTACGTTGGTGTCCTATTTCCTTTTCATCATTTGATTTTCTCCTTTGACTCCGCAGTTAGCCATTTTGTGACCAAACTTATGATAGCAATGACAATAACCATGATTTTTTTCTTTATCCACAGGAGGTCTTTGGTCTCTCTGTTTCCTAACTACCATTTTCTTCCATTGTCTCTGAACTTCTACTGGAGCATCACATTTTAGTTTACAATTTCTAGCCAAGTGTCCAAAGTTATTATATTTGTAACACTCTATATCAAACCTTTGGATAAGTCCAAACTGGTTATGATTCCTTACCTTCGCTTTTTAATTGCATCCTTCTTGTACTCATGAACTTTTTCATAAGCCTTGCATTTCCAGGCTTTATGACCAAAGTTATTACAGGAATAACAATGACCTGGAAAGGTTTTCTGATTTCTATTTATTACTTGTATCTTGGGCTCCTCATGAGTTATGTCTTTGTCATGAAAGGATAAAGCATGTTATTTGCACTTTTCCTTTTTAACAGGTTTCTTCAGTACTTCAACATAGCTCTTTTCACTTCCTCTCTGATTAGTGAGTGGGGAACTCTCTGGATTTTTCTCTTTAACGAACCCCAAACCAGACCTATCACTTGATGGTCTTTGGCTACTCAGAATGTCATCTAGAATCCTTGAGTTGTTCTCAAACTTTGATTTAATGGATTTTTCATCAACTCCTTCTCTTAATCGAGCAATTTCTTTCTCAAGTTTTTTCAAAATCTTGAATTCTCTTCCTGAGAAGAGCTATTAGATCTTCCTCACTCTTATTGGCCTCTTCAATTTGGTTTCTTAAATCAGTAATAATCCCATTTGTCTCTTCTTAGTATTTAGACAGTTCTCTTTCAAAACTTTGTTTCTTTTCCTACATCTTTCAATTTCATCTACAACAGCCATGTATTCAACTTCTATGTCCACTTTTGATTCCTCATCTGAGTTTGTTGTTCCTAAAAACAGGATTTCATTATCTTCATTCATTTCCTCATCTTCACTTTCTTCTTTGGAATAGAAGTTCTTCTTTTTCTCTTTATACTTATTTCTACCCTTATGACATCATGATTCTTCATGGTCACTCTCCTCTTGTTTTGGGTAGGAACACTTATAGGAAAAATGTCCAATCCTTCCACAGTTAAAACATTTCAAGGGTAGTTTACCTTTGTATTTCCCAGTGCCTTTATTAAGTCTACTTACAAAGAGGGCTTCCTCATTATCTAGATTTTCTAATTGATTTTTGGAAGTGACTTTAAACACTGCTTCTTTCTTCAATTTTTTATCCTGTCCATTTCTCATCTCATAAGCTGTGAGAATTACATGCAACTCATCTACTGTCACCTTTTTAAGGTCATCCCGTTCCTCTAGGGTGGAAACCTTTGAGTCATATCTCATTGGTAATGTTCTTAGTATCTTTCTTACCACTTCTTTTTCTTTCAATTTTCCTCCAAAAACTCTAATAGCATTAACCGCCTCATCTACACGAAGAAGGTATTCCCCAATATTCTCTTCTTCTCTCAATTTGAGGCTTTCAAATTGACCTTTATATGTCTACATTTTGAATTCTTTGACCTTAGATGCTCCTTCATATATAATCTTCAATTTATCCCAGGCTTGTTTGGCAAATGTGCATTACATAACCTTAGTAAACACAATGTTTGTTAATCCACTCAAGATTGTATTTAGGGCTTTGGAATTTCCTTCATATTCACCTAGTTCAATTGTGTCTGTAGGGTACATGTTTCCTATGTTAAGCTCTTTTTTGTTGCTTCCCAAACCTTCCATCCCAGGGACATCATATGACACCTTATTCTTACACTCCAGTATGCATAGTTTTCTCCTGTAAATAGTGGAGGTCTATTAGTGGCCAAGCCTTCTTGTTGATCCATAGTGGTTTTATAACATATCTACCTTCCAGTGGTTAAACTGTGCTGAAGGAACCCGCTCTGATACCAATTGTTGGTTTATTGGTCAATATTGAGAGGGGGGAGTGAATCGATATTGTTATATTTTTACTTAATTTAATGACTTATTAAATTTAACATTAAAACACATAACAATAAGAATACATAGGACACAATTTTAACGTGGAAGCCTAATAGGGTAAACCACCAATATGTCCTATTGCTGCAAAATTGTTATTTACAAATAGTTTTTCCTGCTGCTACAAACAAGGATGGTATTACACCCTATTTACCAATACTAATTGGAAGGAGTCTACGACCCCCTGGTTTATCAGCTACGACTGAAAGGATGCTACAACACCCTATTTACCAATGCTAATTGGAAGGAGGATACGACACCCTGGTTTATCAGCTACGACTGAAAGGATGCTAAAACACCCTATTTACCAATGCCAATTGGAAGGAGGCTACGAGCCCCTGGTTTTATCAGCTACAACTGAAAGGAGGCAACAACCCCCTGCAGGCATGTTGCCTACCCTAGCGTCGCCCTACTACCCTAATATGTTTCTCGCAATTTCTCTCCCACTGAATTCTGTCACACCCACTAGTCTCTGATTCTGATCATGCAATTCGAACTGCAAAGACATATTCCTTCTTACTCAGGCCGCTGCTTGAATACCTCTCAGCGTTTAAGCTTCTTTCAACATTCACGTCTCTTCAAACTGAACAAACACACCTTTCACTGTTGCACCCTTTTAGATTTGAAGATCACACCTTTCAAAATGTCCTATCACGTTCTTCCATTTATCCTTCATCTCAGAGACCGTTTCCATAGCTTGGAAACCATTTCTGCACCTCTGTCGAACGTTTGCAAGTGCTTTTGCACTATCCATCATCTTTCTGCAATATCATCTTCCAGTTTTAATCAGAGTTGTTGATCATATGTCTAAGTCTCTACGGATCATCGATCTAACGCACATATTCCCTCCTTGAAATCGTATTTCTGCACCACGGTTTCCTCATCAACGATTCCCCAGCATTGATCTTCGTTGAGCATTTTCCTGACCGTTGATCTTCTATTTTGTGGATTGCGGGATGCGGGAACTCAACTCTTCAAAAATTCAACTTTCTACTTTCTGCAATTGTCTTTCCACAATCGTATTTCCGCAACACCAATTCCAAACCATTGATCTCCTGCAGGTTCTTCCATGACCGTCGATCTCCAGATTGCGGGATACAGGATGTCGACTATCTGCTTTTTCCTTTATGCAAGCTTCTTTCCCCAATTTTCTTTGTGCACCATCGATCTGTTTTAGCAGAACTAATTTCAGCAGTTTGATCTTTCCAGATTGCGGGATGCGGAAACGTCACATTTCAACTTTCCACAAGCTCCTTTCCGCAATTTTTCTTCCACACCATCAATCTTTTGTAGAGTATTTCCTGGCTGTTGATCTTGTGAATTGCGGGATGCAGGATGTGGAATCGCACTTTCCTATGTTGGACTTCCGCAATTTCCTTCCGCAACTTTGTTTCTGCATTTTCTTGGACTATTTATTTCCTTGCGGATTTATCCCTAACCGTCCATCTTGATCTTTTACGGAACTTCATCCTTCTACCTATCTTTTGCAGAACTGATCCTTAACTGTCGAATCTTGTGCGGGATGAATTCCCACCGTCTGATCTTAATCCTTTTCGGAATCTTTAGCCTTCCTGCCTAATTTATGTAAACTTGATCTTCACCGTCAGATCTAGTGTGGGTCGCTTCCTGACCGTCCATTCTGGAACTAATGTGGATCTGCATTCTCTCTTTGTAGATTATACAAAAACTAATACTCATTCGTCAGATCTCATGCCGCTGACTATGCCACCTCATCATCCTTCCATGTCATCGCTACCTTTGTCTATGCCACCTTATCATCGTGTCATTTTGTCTTTACTTTGACTTATGTTGCGTTCACTTTGCCATGGTATCTTTTGCTTATCCTTTGTACTTCATAAGAAACTTTGCCATCACTACCTTAGTCTTTCATCATCATTAGGACACCATCATATTCCATGTCATCATATGTGTCATGCCACATCCTCAATTATTCCATGCGATGCCATCATATGTGGCATGCCTCATCCTCAACTATGCCATGCCATGTCATCACTACTTTAGTCTTTCACTGAGTTTGTCCTTCCATCATATCCACTGGTTATTCCTTTGTCATTCGTGAACACCTTTGACATCAATGACAACTACACCTTTGACATCAATGACAACTATATACTCAAATATGCCAACATTATAAATACAATATTCCTAGCTTAGACTACCATGATTGGAAACTAGCCCAAGAATAAACAGAGTTCCAAAAAACATAAGTAGAGTCATGCTATACAAAATGTAATAAAATCCTGAATTCTATATAGAGAATTTAGCAAGTCGTATAACTATGAGAAATCCTAAAGAGAGAAAAACGCGGGGTATGATGACGTTCCTAGAACATCTAGTCATATTTCTTGGTGTTGTTTTTCTCATTGTTCTAGTTCAGGATAATAGAGGTGGTCTGGTTTCCTATTATTGGAATAACCATTCCCATCTCTTTCCATTAACTTTTCATTTCAAGATCATTTTCCAATTGTTCCATGAGATAGAAAATATATACCACATTGTCTCTTGTATCGAAGACAAGGTGCTTGTTTTCCTACTGGTGTGAATCTATATTTCCATTGTAGTCATGCTAAGCGATTGACTTATCATCTTGGTGGTTTTCATCCATGAAGTGTATACTAGGCAGAGAATCTATGTTTGCATAATGAGCCTTCATTTGATGGCTCTCCTTCATAATGGGAAGGGGTTCAGTCCATTCCACTTTCCATCCCTGTTGATACAAAGTGGAATAGCTATCATGATTTAGAACTATCCCAAGAACAACCATAGTTCCAAAAATAGAAAGAGCTACCGTGATTCATGCTTACTTTGCTACCATGGTAGCTAGTAAGCAATTTGTCTTACCTTTCATAAAATAAAATATAGTTACAGGTACAGATACAATATTCCTAGCTTAGGATACCATGATTGGAAACTAGCCCAAGCATAAACAGAGTTTCAAAAAACATAAGTAGAGTCATTCTATATAGAATGAAATAAAATACTTGAGTTCTATATAGATCATTTAGCAAGTCCTGTAACTACCAACAATCCTAAAGAGAGAAAAAAAGTGGGACATGATGACCTGCCTAGAAATTCTAGTCATCTTTCTTAGCATGGTTGTTCTCATTGTTCTAGTTCTGAAGATAATAGAGGCGGTCTGGTTTCCCACGATTGGAATAACCATTCCCATATATTTCCATTGACTTTTCATTTCAAGGTCATTTTCCAATTGTTCCATGCAATAACAAAGATATACCACATTTCCTCTTGTATCGAAGAGAAGTTGCTTGTTTCCTTATAGGTGTGAATCTGCGTTTCCATCCTAGTCATGCTAAGCGACTGAATTGTAATCTTCGTGCTTTGCATATATGCAGTATACACTAGGCATAGAATCTATGTTTGCCTGATGAGCCTTAATTTGATGGAACTCCTTCCTAATGGGAAAGGGTCCAGTCCATTCCACTTTGCATCTCCGCTAAAAATTCTCTTTGTCGTCTCTGTGCATGGCATTAGGATTTCCTACCCCACTTCCTCATAATTTTTTCCTCTATCCACATCTGAGATAAGTTCCTCCTTTGCTGTAGATTCTACCATTTCTCTCTCAGGTGGTTCCATGTCCTTTATACTCTTATAGCCTTAGGAGTTATCATTTTGATTACAACCACCCTGAGAGATCTAGGACCCCCTGTGTGATCTGCCCCAAATTCTTTGACGAGGCATCGTGGAAAAACACACTAACATAACGAGCTTGGGGGGAATCCAAAGGTGGGAATTGGAATACATAGAGGAGACACCATCTCATCTATCATTATGAATACAATCTATGCATGTGTCCATTGAATGCTGAGAGACTTCATCATTGAAGTTTCCTACAGTCCCATTATTCCTCTGTCTGGGCTTGAAAGTAACACTATACATATTCATTGCATAAAGGATGAAATGATATCACGTTATCCAAGTGTCAAATGCTTAAATATTTGAGGGGATAGGGGGAGTTGAATATCCCATGCATCCTCTATACCATTCATTTCTCCATGTGTCTAAGTTAGGAAATCCAGAATGAGTTGTCATCGTCAGGGTGGTGCTTACGATTAGTTAACTGAATATTATTGTTGTGAAATGAATGAATAATAATTCATATATATATATAAAACAAATAGATTGAGAAATGGAATTTTTTAAATTCCATTTTACAATTTAAACATTGATATACCTTTGATAATAATTGGAGGTATCAGAATCCATGAGTTTGGCATGAGGTCGACCCATTTCGCATGTTGTCGACTCAACATTATGGACTAGACGGGAAAGAGAATGTGAACCAACAACTATTTTATAGGGGGCATGGTTACGGTGGAATATTTACCTTTACGACTTTGGTAGGGCCTGTGTGATTGCACATGGTACATCAACACATTGCATGAGATTCAGGGAGGAAACTTTATTTCTGAGGGCCTCCACCCTATCTCCTACAAAAGAGAAATAAAATAAATGCTAACAAGACTTGTAGAATGCGCCTTCCACCGACTTCCAAGCCATCGCTTCGGGAAAAGATTATAGCGTGTGGGAAAAGAACAAATGAACAACGCATCACCACTCCCAGTCGTGATTAGAAATGGGATCCATGTATGTAGAGCATATTAGTGCCAGTTTTGAATAATAACAATAACATGCAATTTACTTTTTGTGTTGTATTATGGTTATTATTTAGGGTTTTCATGGGAAAAAACCATTCAAATATAAAAATTATCTACTCGTCTTCTCACATTCAACACTCAAAGATTATAAAAAGAATCAACTGGATTCTCAACAGGTATCATTGGATATATTTTTTTTTGTTCATTTAATTAGATATGATTTTAACAAGGTGTAAGTGTAAATGAAATGATTGTTTTATAATTTGCAAAATATTGAAAATAGTTTTTAAACAGAAGTCAGGTAACTTTTAATAATATAAAAACCATGTTGGGAAACGCCTAAGAAGTACATCCATTCTTTTCCTGAGAAGTACATCCATTCTTTTCCAGGGACATTAACATTAGCAGTAAATTTTTTTCCCAAAAATCTTACATGATTTTTCCCTATATGTATGCAATCTCAAAATTGTAACATTTGTGAAAAGGCTTCCCATATCTCAAGTTAGGGCATTCAAATCCAACCGAAATAAATGATAAAAATGATCGTAAATTAATTTTTAATAAAATTTTATTTTTTTTATCAAAAATTAATTTCACAAATTATATTAATATTCTCTTAATTACTTAAAATTTTTAACAATATAAAAGTCTATTTTTTAATAAATAATCTCATATAATAATCTTATATTTTTTTAAAACAGGAAAAAATAATAATGTGTTATTCAACATATGGAATCAAATGTACAAATACTAACAAAATAGTACCTTAGGATTTCCTTCTTTAAACCAAAAATTACCTTTGAGGCTTACACCAAGATCCTTCTCATCTCTAATATATATTACTAACTACAGATCTGAAATATTGAACCAAGTAAAAAAAACAGAGAATGCCAAGTTAGACTAAAAGACAAACATTGTCCTAGAGTCAACTACACTATCATCAGTAAGCTCTTCAAAATTCCACTAACCATCCATTACTCCCACAACCTTCTTTGAAAGATTGTTTTCCACTATTGAATTCCATATATATATATGAGTGGAATAAATGTAAGAAAAACTTTTAATCCATACGTTAACTTTACTTTCCCATGGATCAAGATGAATCGCTTGTATATTTGAAGCACCAGGTGCCTAATCAACCACAACTTTAGAATATCCAACATTCTATACATAAAAAATGCTCCTCTTCTGGTTAAACCATAAAAAAAACCCAAAGTCCAAGAAGTTCAAATTTTGTATTGGTTCCAAGAACATGACCCATCCTCGTATTAATAATACAATCTATTTTTATCTTAAAGACCATGCCAACACCACATATACCATCCTTCTTTTCTCCATCAAGAAAATATGAAGAGATAGGATCATCCAGGTGAGGAAAAATAAGTTATTTAGAACCCTTATTGGATTAATATCTTTAATATGTTCTTTAAAACATTCAAAAAGCAAATTGATAATTTTTTAACACAAAGAAAAGACTGGACTGCAAGTTTTTTATCTTTCAAATATATATTTATTCCTTTCTTCCAAATATTTACCTTAAAATAATTGAATATATATATATATAGACTAGACTGCAAGTTTTTTATCTTTCAAATATATATTTATTCCTTTCTTCCAAATATTTACCTTAANTATATATATATATATATATATATATATATATATATGATGATGATGATGATGATGATGATGGTGAATGTCCCCTCAGACCAAACTTTGGTCTATCGGACCCAAAGAAACAACTTATTTCGTTTGTTTTAAAATTGTATTTCTATGCTAAAAAAGCTTGGAGAGAAGTGTCCCAAGCTCACTATAATTTTGACAAGTTAAAAGGCTAGGAAGGTCAGGATTGCAACAAAGATTATGAAACTGAGATCTAATGTGGGTGTACGCATATATTCATATTCTCATAGAGATGGCAGATCCTTTCTACCCATGGTGTTTTAGGAACTGCCCAGCGACCAGTTTCACTATGAAGCTCATGAGAGTTCGTTCTTATCTTGGCTATATTTTTGTTTTTTGGACTAGTTAAAACCGAGAGATACTTTTGATCTTCTAGAGTAGGGTTAATGACCTCCTTATAATATCTTAATTTTCTTTTATCCTCTAAATATTTCTCACACCACATTTTCTCCTTAAACTTAAAAGTGACAATATTTTTAATGTTATTTATATTTTGCAATGCAACATTTTCGTCGATCTCCCAACAGTTTAACCAAGCCCTGGTATCCTTATGCCAACCTAGATTGAGCCTTAGGTGGTTTTAGCTGGAATTTAAAGCTAGTTTAGGAAGTCTATGGTCTCCCATGTTATTGATTTTGTGTAGCCTAGTCATAGCTAGGCTCTCGATAGGGGAAAGACCCACTTCTATACGGAGAATAGGGTAGGGTGTATTGCTTTTAATTTTGAGGTTATACGTTATAAAACGCTTATGGATTTGCTCAATCTTTCTCCAGGATTCTCTAGAGATGTTGCAACCCCAAACCTCACACCCATACAAGATAACAACAGTGACTAAAGTTTCAAAGAGGAGCTTCTTTTTATCCCACATCACAAGGTTTGCCGCTTTACAATTATTTTCAAGACCAATATATATATAT
>LPNX010179469.1:94145-205545 GCA_001517045.1 Pseudotsuga menziesii | reverse complement strand
ATATATATATATATATATATACATATACATGTATACATATATATGTATACATATATACATGTATATGTATACATATATATATATACATATATATATGTATGTATATATGTGTATATATATATATATATACACACACAAGGAACAACGCTCAGGAAACCCTCAGGTACTTCCCAATTTATTTTAGGATGGTAGCCAAGGTAAACCATCGGCCCTGATTACAGGGCCTAACCCAGTGGGGACATCGAGTGAGGCCCTAACATAGCCACCTGGGTATTTGACCCTGAGACCTTCTACTAGCATAAACAGCTCTCAACCACTTGAGCTAACCCACCTGGCTAAATAATTGAATATATATATATATAAGGGTTAAGGGCTCTACGGTTAGAGGAACAGCTCGGGGGACAAACAGTGCGAGGCACAAATGAGAAGATAAAGCGAAGGAATCATTTTAAAGTCTTTAATTTTTTGGAGAGTTTTTAATGTTTTAAATTCCTAAGCTTGCGATCACGATGATAATTGATGAGGTAGACTATGGCTCAACTACTCTGGTTGGGAAAAGTCATATCTTTTCACTAATGGAAAAGCCAAATCAAGCAGGGCCGGACGCTGACATGCCGGAGAACACCAGGCACATCCTTTCCAGTAAGAAGGCAGACAAAGTTATGATAACCACCAATACCGACCAAAGAAGGAAACGATCAGGAGCTAAAGAAAAAAAATAGGCCA
Source organism: Pseudotsuga menziesii (assembly GCA_001517045.1). Classification (NCBI taxonomy): domain Eukaryota; kingdom Viridiplantae; phylum Streptophyta; class Pinopsida; order Pinales; family Pinaceae; genus Pseudotsuga; species Pseudotsuga menziesii. The sequence continues at coordinate 204,819 of LPNX010179469.1, read as the reverse complement.
CAACACTAATAGTAGGAAGAGATATTTTGATAGCTGAAGTACCTGAATATTTGTCGTCTGCACTAGTGGGAAGGTTTTGTGGGAAATCAGTTGGTGAGACAGCTCTCCGAAGTTGGATGGAAGAACACTGGAGTCCTCACTTGCGGAAGCTTCCCATTTTCCATATTATGTCCAGGGGATGGATCTTGTTCCAAGTCAAGACAGAGGTTGATCGACAGACTTTACTAGAAAACAATTGGCAATGGGGCCCTTCAGGGTTAATTCTTAAGAAATGGAGTGTGGATTTTGACGTGAACATGGTGCCGCAAAATGTACATAAAGTATGGGCCATTCTACCAAGTTTACCAATGATGTTCTGGCAAAAAGAGATAATGGAGGCAATATGAGGCAAAATTGGCAAATTTATAACTTTGGAGGAAGGGTGGGAGCAAAAGGTGAATAGAAGGAGCGCCAGAATTCTGATTGAAGTTGACCTTCGCGATGGACTATATGAAGAAAATCACCTGGATATGCACGGGAATTTGTGGCAGCGGAAGCTTAACTATTGGAAAATTCCTTTCCATTGCTTGTTATGCAGACAAGTTGGTCACTTAGCGAAGGACTGCACAATCACAAAACAAAGGACTCATCAACCCAGAAATAAGGGGAAAGGAATTACACAGTACAAAGGAAGATACGAATCCCAGTCAAAAGACGATGCGCAAAAACTTGCTACGATAGAAGAGAGCTTAAATGTGACCCCTGGTAAGAAGGCTCTCAGCCTGAAACTATTTCTCCTTCCATTATCGCGACCTTAGGGGCCTTGAAAATTCCCCTGCAATCCTACAAATATTTTGTTGCAAACAAAAAGTATTGTGATGAACCCTGAATTCGGAACCACGACGGAGGACAGTTTTCATGAGCTCTTAGGTAAGATGGTTCAAATTCCAGAGAACTCTACACCTGCCTTGAATTCTACCATAGCAAGTCATGAACAATCTCCACCGGAGACAAATGTCATGCAAAATGGAAGAAAGGTGGCGTCCCCAATGAAGATAATCACGTCGCAGGATAAAACAATTGTCATGCATGCGGGATGTAAGGAGATGACACCGGATAGCAAAGACAATTGTAAAATGGTGGCGTCCCCCAAAGAGCCTCCTTTGTGGATTAAGCATAAATTTTACAACACCTGGTCAAAGGGGGCGGTTGATAGAGACCAAGTGTCATTCATAGGTTTACAATCAAACAAAGTGGCCAAGGTTATTTTGGGAAGATGGTCACATATTGCAAAAGTGAAATCCCAAGCTGAGGTGGATGTGAAGAATGGAAAACAGGCAACAATTGGTAGGGCCCTTGGAGCAGGATAGGCCCAGGCTGGGGTTCCATGATGCTATTCCTCTCCTTTAACGCTAGGGGGTTGGGGAACCCCCCCCCCAAATTAAAGGCTCACAAAAGAATGGTCGTTAGTTTTAAACCTACGATCATTTTCATTCAGGAAATAATGATGGAGGGAGATAGAGCTAAGGAAGTGATGGAGGCCTGGCTGAAAGGCTAGAGTTTTGGATACATCAGTTCAAAAGGACACTCTGGGGGACTAATAACGGCTTGGAATCAGGATTTCAAATAAGTGCAAGAGTAGAAACATAGCACAGAGTTGAAAACAGTTCTTAAAGAGAAATCATCTAGGATTTCCTTTGCAATGTATAATGTTTGCGGACCCTATCAAGACAGGAAAGGGTTTTGGGAAGTATTCTTCTCCTCATGATTGTTGGAGTTAAGGAACGTGATTCTAGGAGGGGACCTAAATCTAACACTATCCGAAAAGCAAAATTGGGGAATTTTAGCTCGTCGAGATGGTCTGAGCTCATTCTTTGCTAACCTCTTTGAAACCAAGGAGTTGGTCGATATCCAATCAATGAAGCTTACACCGACCTGGAGAAACAACAGAAGCAGGGATGCAACATTCAAGAAATCCTTGAGGCCATTAATCTGTTCCCTAGAATGATAAATAAAGAAATGAACAATCTCCTTAATGAGGAAGTTGCTGAGGAGGAACTGGAGAAAGTTGTGTACTCCTGTCAAAAAGGAAAAAGCCCAGGTCCGAATGCGCTAACCATTGAATTTTTTCAGGGGTTTTATGACCTAGTGAAAGAAGATTTATTGAAGGCAGTGCAAGAGTCCCAAAGGGCTGGGAAGGTACTAGGAGCCCTGAACTACACATTCTTGGCTCTCATCCTCAAGAAACAAAATCCTTCCACCTTTGAAGAGTTCAAGCCAATCTCTTGTTGCAATGTGGTTTATAAATTAATAGCAAAAATTATAGCCCAAAGACTGAAACCAATTCTAAGCGATATCATAACCAAGGAGCAGTTTGGTTTCCTATTTAATCAGCAAATTCATGATGCAGTGTCCCTTGCACAAGAAGCGATTCATACTATCAAGCTGTCTAAAATTTCAGCCTTTTCCTTAAAATTGGATCTCTCTAAAGCCTATGATAGGGTGAATTGGACTTTTTAAAGGTTGGTAATGATTCAGATTGGATTGGATCTGGAGATTGTCAATTGGATAATGGGATGTGTTCAATCAACATCCTTTGTTGTTCTGATCAATAGATCTCCCTCTAACTTCTTCAGGGCTTCAAGAGGTCTCAGACAAGGGTGCCCTCTCTCCCCTTTTCTTTTTCTATTAATAGCAGATGCACTAAGCAGAATTATTAATCATGCAATAAGGGAAGGCTCCTATAAAGGAATAAAGATTAATAGTTCAGTAGAATTATCACACATCTTGTTTGTAGACGTTGTGATAATATTTGGAGAAGGTAATTGGGGGAACCTAAAGGAAGCATATAAGATCTTGGATTTGTACAAGAAAGCCACAGGTGTGCACATCAATGTGGAAAAGTCCACTCTCTCATAAAATGGTTTACCAAAAGTTATTAAAGAAAGGATTAGGGCTAAATCCCCTAACATTTTAAAACCCATGGATGAAGGTTTTAAATATCTAGGGTTTGTACTCAAACCCAATGCTTACTCTTTCAAAGATTAGATGTGGCTGTATAAAAAAATTGAGGGCAGAATTGGATGTTGGACTTACAAATTCTTGTCCAGGGGAGGAAGGCTGGTACTACTCAAAGCAATCCTTCATAGCATTCAGGTGTATTGGGCCACAATTGCTTATATCCCAAAGGGCATCTTACAGAAACTCAGATAAAAAATAAATAAATAAAATTATTCCCCATCTTATGGTATGCTAAGAGACATACGGAAGGAATCCCCCTAGTCAAATGGCAATTGATTGCTAGCCCTAAAGAATTAGGGGGTTGGGGGATTAATAATCCCTTTCTTTTTTTCCAATCTTTGGTTGCCAAAACTTTATGGCACCTAATCAAGAATCCAGACTCCCTATGGGGTAAGGTATTATCATCCAAATACTGCCCAAATGGGTCCATTCTAGAATGGATAAGGAAGAGAGACAAAACCTTCAAAAACGGGTCCATAGGATGGAAAGAACTGGTTTTAGCCTTCCCCCAAGTAGGGAATTGGTTGGCCCGATTGGTGGGGAATGGAAGAGAGATCAGGGTTGGAGAAGATCCCTGGTCAGGAGCAGGGGAAAGATTTAAACTCTCAAAAGGCCTAGTCTCAAAATTAAGAAGTTTTAATATCCTCACCTTAAACCAAGCTTGTTCAATGTCTTCACAAAGGGAAACCCTTTGGATGAGTTCAGAGCACTTAGGCCTTGAGGAAGGACTGAAGGAGGAATGAGAGGAATATGTTTCACTGCTCAAATCAAATTTTATTCATTTAGAAGATGAGAGGATAGACAGGTTAGTCTGGACCAAAAACCCTGTCAATGGGGAATTCACGGCTAAACTTGGTTACAAGGCTTGGGCATGGGAGAAGCATCAGGGAGAGAAGGAGACTTGGTGGAAGAAATTATGGAATTCTAAAGGCTCCTTAAAGGCCAAAATCACCTTATGGATGACTCTCAATAACAAGATTCTAACATGGGATAATTTATAGAAAAGAGGTTGGAATGGCCCAAATCAATGTGCACTATGTTATTCAAACGAGGAAAATGTTTCTAATTTTTTTAATCTATGTTCTTATGCAGACACAGTGTGGAAGACAGCTTCTAGAGAATTAAAATTTCAAGGAGCAACCAAGATTTCTCTGGAACACAAAGCTAAAGCTTGGTGGACAGAAAAATCGGTACATCTTTACAGTGCTTACCCATCCCTTTTCTCTTATGGAATATGGTGGGATATAAACACTGTCATTTTCAATAACAAACTAATTCCTCTGGAAGTAACTTCAGCTCTTGTGATACAGTGGGCTAGAGAATACATATCCCAATAAAAAGTGCCAAAAGTCAGAGAACCGGTTCCTCCAGAAATTAACAAAGGAATTCCATGGGATTTTTTTGATGGAGCAAGCCAAGGGGACCCTCCATTGGGAGGATCATGAGGATTTCTTTATCTCCTGGGTCTCCATAAGATCCAAGAAAAATTTGCACCAGGGCACTGTACAAATAATAAGTTTGAATTTGCAGCACTGCACTTGGTTCTAGAACTAGCATTAAAAAACAATTTAACTCAACTGCAAGTCTTTGGGGATTCCAAGATGGTGGTGGACTGGGTTAATAGGAAGATCCAAATCAATGTACCACACTTGCAACAACTACTGAATGCAATAAGAAGACTGCTGGAATCATTCACAAGCTTTAGAATATCTCACATTTACAGAGAGTTGAACTCAGAAGCCGATAGACTTCCAAGCTAGCACTTCTACTGGATCCAGACAAGTTGGAAACAGAGGAATCTTCAAGGAATTAAATGTAACAGAATATGTATAAAGGTCAAAGCATTGAATGAATGATTATGCACAGTCTGTTGTAAAACATGGTGGTTTTTTGGTTTTTTGTAATTTTGTAATTTTGGAACTTGTAATGAAATGTACAATGAAGAGAAAAATTTGGTTCTTCTGTAGTGAAAGTTCCTCGGGAACAGTTTATGGCCATTCTTTATTTAGATTGGCAGATATTTTCCTATTGGAATATATATATACTATTTTAGAAACTATAACATTTACAAATATTCAATAGAAATTGTCAATTTACTAATAGGAACAAATACACAATACACATTTTATCATTCACAAATCATAATGAGACACAAATATGGTAGGATATGCATATAGCTCAAGACCTTGAAACTGTATTTCTCTTTAAGTCATAAAAATAAAAATGTATTACATAGATGTTGGAATGCCAATGGTAACTAATAGTAGTAAATAGTAAATACAAAAAGGGGTAGATCATAGATGAGATTAAGATGGAAGAATCCCATTTGTCGATAGTCCTCCTCCATGCCTGAATCAACAAACTCATCACTTCCCTCCTCCTCCTCTCTACGCATTTGACGATCAACATTTACTGGTGTGGAGGATGATCCCTCCATAGGTTCACCACCATCAAAAGTGATTGGCTCTAGTACCAGATTATTAATATCCAAGTTGGATAATACAAACTCAGTAGGGTTTTCGAAACCCATATCATCAGAAAATACATCCCACATATTTGTGTTACTCTTAACCCACTCCTCCCTCTTCCTGTAAATAAGACGAAGGTTGGAGTGCACATACACCATTGACTCTTCCTTGGACTGCTCAAGCCTACTCTTCTTCAAACTGTACAAGTCCCCATTTGTGCTCCAATTCCTTTCACAACAAGAGGATGAAGTAACTTGAGATATGATCTTCTAGTTATGCACAAACTTTGTTCAAGTTCGATTCCATAAGTGTGGCCATCACTTTACAGTCTAGCATCCTAAATCTCTTCAGAATCTCCACTGCATACTTTCCTTGACCAAGGAAAATCCCATTTGCACTCTACCACACCTCCATGCATAAGAAGTAGTGCATCATCCCTAGGTATTTCATCTCAAACTCAGTGGCAAGCTTCCTCTTTGCATCTACAATGAGTTCATCCTCTCATGTCAGAAATAGGTCATCAACATATAGAAGAAGAATCATCAGTCTTCTGCCTTCAACCTTGAAGTAAAGGTTGGAATTCATTTTACTCTTAGAAAATGATAATCTCATCAGGAAGTTGGTCATCCTATCGTACCATGCCTTAGGTTCTTGTTTCAATCCATACAAGCATTTTTGCCATTTGCACACATGAGTAGGTCTGTCATGTGTCTCAAATTCTAGTGGCTACTCCATGTACACTTCCTCTCCGACTACACCATTCAAGAATGTTGTCTTGATGTCCATATGGTGTACCTTCCATTTCAATACTGCAACCAATTCAAGTATATATATGATGGAATTGTATCTCGCTGTGGGTCCAAATGTGTCGTCATAGTCTATGGCTTCTTTTTGTGAGAAGCCACGTCCCACGAACCTTGCCTTGTGTTTTTCAATGATTCCATATGCAACATGCTTGATCTTGTAGATGCAGTTCAAAGTTACAACAAACTTACCTTTCAGTATAAGAACTATATCCCAGATATCATTCTTCACATCGACTTGTACTTCTCGATCATGGCATATTTTTCATTCTTTATCATTATCCACGTCTTCATAGTTCAAAGGTTCTTTGTCAATGATGTCACATAGAAAGGCCATGTAGTTGTTGTATGCTTTAGGTATTTTCCTTTATCTATGCATCCCATCTGGAGCGCCATACCTTTATGCATCTTGTGAGATTTCTTCTCATGAAGTGGTTCTATAGGATCTTATGATTCTTCCATGTCATGATCTTCATGGTCTTTTGGAGTTGTTTCTTCCATTGTCGTATCTCGGGCCCTAGTTCTTTCAAGTTCTTCAACTTCTACAATAGGTATTTTTCTCGATTTGGAGTATGCTGAGTCTTCATGGAATGTTACATTTATGTTGATGTCAATCTTATTGAATTTTGGGAAGTATATTCAGCAGGAATTTGAAGTGTCATTGTATCCTACGAATATCCCCTTCCTCCATGAAGGATCGATCTTGTTCCTCTTTTCGTTTGGAATGTGTATGTAGAGTGGGTAGCCAAATATTATGAGATGGATGAATTTTGGTTTCTCTCCTGAGAAAGCCTCTTCAGAAATTTTTTTGTCATGTAATCGATGAGGAGTACACTTATGTACATACACAACTATCCTTACAGTAAATTTTTTTCCCAAAAAACTTACATGATTTTTTCCTATATATGTATGCAATCTCAAAAATGTATCATTTGTGAAAAGGCTTCCCATTGTCTTATATCTCAAGTTAGGGCATTCAAATCCAACCAAAGTAAAATATAAAAATGATTATAAATTAATTATTAATAAAATTTTAAAATTTTTGTTTATCAAACATAATTAATTTCACAAATGATATTAATATTGTCTTAATTTTTTTGAAAATTTTAACAATATAAAATTATATTTTTAATAAATAATATCATGTAATAATTGATTTTTTTTAAACAAGAAAAACAATAAATTGTTATTCAACATATGGAATCAAAGTTACAAAGAATAAGCAAATAGTACCATGAGAGTCTTATCCTTAAACCAAAAATTATCTTTAGAATTACATCAAGATCCTTCTAATCTCTAATATATATTACTAACTACATATTTGAAATATCAAACCAAGATCCTTCTCCTATCCAATATATCTTACCAAATACAAATGTGAAAAACATAGAATGCTAATTTAGACTAAAAGTCGAACATTGTCCTAGACTCAACTATATTATCATCAATAAGCTCTTCAAAATGCGAGTAACCATCCATTACTCCCACATCCTTCTTTGAAAGACGACTTTCCACTTAGAATTCCGGATATATATGAGTGAAAGAAATGTAAGAAAAAGTTTTAATCAATTCATTAACTTTATTTGCATATTGATAAAGATGAAGCACTTGTAAATTTGAAGTTATAATGAAATCCAATCTCATAGAAAGTTATAGTGAGGATTGAAATGACATTTTATCCTTATGACTAGTTTTTTTGCAAGTAAGCAATCTATATTACCTTCATAAAATAAAATACAGTTACAAATATAGATACAGTCTTCTTGGCCTGGGATATCATGATTGGGAACTATCCTAAGACCAACCAGAGTTGCAAAAACAAACAGAGCTACCATGATTCATGCTTACATGCTACGATGGTAGCAAGTAAGCAATTTGTATTACTTTACATAAAATAAAAGTATCCCATGAATAGATACATTATTCCTCGCTTAGGCTACCATGATTGAAAACTAGCCCAAGAATAAACAAAGTTCCAAAAAACATAAGCAAGGGCATGCTATATAGAATGAAATAAAATCCCTCAGTGCTATATAGAGCATTTAGCAAGTCATTTAACTACCAACTATCCTAAAGAGAGAAAAGAGTGGGACATGATGACCTTCCTTAAACATCTAGTCATATTTATTGGCATTGTTGTTCTCATCATTCTAGTTCTGGATAATAGGGGTGGTATGGTTTCCCATGATTGGAATAACCATTCCCATCTCTTTCCATTGACTTGTCCTTTCAATATCATCTTCAAATTGTTTCATGTGATAACAAAGATATACCACATTCCCTCTTGTATAGAACAGAAGGTGCATGTTTTTGTTATGGTGTGAATATATGTTTCCATCCCAATCATGCTAAGTGAATGACTTGTCATCTTCGTGCTTTGAATCCATGCATTGTACACTAGGCAAGGAATCTATGTTTGTATAATGAACCTTCATTTGATGAATCTCCTTCCTAAGGGGAAAGGGTTCGGTCCATTCCACTTTGAATCCCCGTTGAAAAGTCTCTTTGTCGTCTCTGTGCATGTCATTAGGATTTCTATTGTGCAAAATATTCATGGCAGGAAATTGAGAGGAATTTTCCTATCCCACATCCTCATCATTTTTTCTTCTATCCACCATTGAAATAAGTTCCTCCTTTGTTGCAGAGTTTACCATTTCTCTCTTGAGTGGTGCCATATCCTTGCTACTCTTACATCCTGAGGAGTTATCATTTTGGCTATGACCACCCTGAGAGATTGAGGACCCCTTATGCAATCTCCCCCAAATTCTTTGACGAGGCATCATTAAAAAACACACTAACAGAATGAGCTTGGGGTAATCCAAAGGTGAGAATTGGAATACATAGAGGAGACACCATCTCATCCGTCATTATGAATGCAACCTATGAGTGTGCCTATTGAATGCTAATAGGCTTCATCATTCAAGATTCATGCAGTCCCATGCATCCTCTAAACCAAACCTTACGTTAGGTGTTTGAGTTCTGAAATCAAGAATTAGCTGTCATCCTCGGGATGTTGCTTACGATTAGTTAATTGAATATTATTGTTGTGAAATGAGTGAATGATAATTCAAATATATAGCAAACAATTAGATTGAGAATTGAAAATGTTTAAATTCCATTTTACAAGTTAAACATTTTTATACCTTTGATAAGACTTGGAGGTATCACAAGCCATGAGTTTGGCATAAGGTGGGCCCATTTCACATGTTGTCAACTGAACATTATGGACTAAGTGGGAGAGAGAACGCGAACCAACAACAATTTGATAGTGGGCATGGTTATGGTGGAAGATTTATCTTGGCGACTCTAGTAGGGCCCATGTGATTTGACATGGCACGTAGACACATTGGATGCGATCTAGGGAGGAAGCTTTATTGTTGAGGTCGTCCACTTTGTTGGATATACCTTCACCTTATCTTGATTAATATCGTCATGATTCCACCTTGGATATGGTATTGTGATGATCTTTGTATTGACATATTCAATCAGAATAGATTTGAAAGACAATGATTTAAAGTTATACAAAAACAAGAGGACTATGACAAAATATCAAGAAAGGATCATTTTGAATTTGGAAATTATTTGAAACCACTAGTTCAAAAATGGAAAAAGGTAGTGGGTCCTTGATCCCTCGAACCTCAACTTGAGTGCATTAAAAGTTTGTTTAAAGAATGCGTTAATCAGTTTGCTGGATTCATCAAATAGCTTTAACAGTTAATTAAATGCCGAAATATGATATAACAGCAAACTAAACAGGAAATGAAACAGCAAAACAAAAACAGAATTGAGAAACACTGAAACAGAGAGTCACAAACAGAAGTTGATAATGGAGTTCACCCCCTCCACTGGGCTACATCTCCGGGTCCCTCTCCAATGGGTACCGATCCAATTAAGCTCTTTAAAATGGTACAAAAAAATGGTTTAGGAATCAACTTCAGCAACTGTAAACAGAATGTTGTACAAAGTCTTTAAGACCTCTCTTCTGGAAATTACAATTAGCCTTCGAAAGGCAAAGAAAGCTAAATCAGAGAATGGGGACTTCAAAAGAACAGCGTCTGGGCACTTCGCAGCAACTCCCCAAGTTTCTCATAACAGAAAAATGAAGCTCTCTGCTCTAGACCTTCTCTGCCCCTTAATGTGGCCAGAGTTGCCTTCATAAAAGCGTTCAGTCCCCTCGGATAAGTAACGGTTCGACTCCTTTTATCATCGCAGCTGTTATCTTTTTTATTTTCGTTACAACCATATGCTAAACTGAACCATGCAATCCCACCAAATCACTGCACAAGCGTTATGTTACCACGACGTTCCATATCCCCGAAACGTTGCAACTAACTCTATGCACATGTGTTGACTCACAACACGTTGCAATAACCTGCAACCGGGCTAGGCCACATGTAATGTAACCGTTTGATGTCACCACCAACTTCGCAGCAACCGATATATATGGGTCGCAGCCACTTAGCATATAACCAATGTCGCAGCATATGTGACCAATGTCGCAGCGTCGCAGCATATGTGACCAATGTCACAGCGTCGCAGCATATGTTATGTTCTTTGAACCATATATTAATAGCTATTGCACCATATTGGATCAGTGTAAGTTTTGAAGATGAATAATCCACCGGATCATTCCTCCCCATTGGAGAGATTTTGGACCACCAAAATCCTGAATCACTCTGCAAGTAAGTGAGGGTACTGCTCCCTCACTTTCCCAATCTCCATCCATCTTGCTTTGCTAGGATGCATGCCTTTAAGCCCCACGCGAAGGTACTCAACATTCCCCCTTCGTGAAGTCCTTGCATTTCTATCAAGAATAACATCATCCTGCAACTCTTCCATGTATTCAGGTGCCATATCATCAACTGAAGGAATCTGTATGTTAGTTTCCTCATCCATGATCATAGGAGGCTCATACAATTTAAGATTCTCAATATTGACAACTGAATAGATTTGCATGTATGGAGGTAAATTCAAGCGAAAAGCATTAGTACTGATCTTTTCCAAGATCTCAAAAGGACCATACCGGATAGGCTTAATCTTTTTACCTTCACCTTTCATTCTTTCCTTGGTGATATGTAACCAAACTCTGTCACCAACCTGAAATTGATGATCAACTCGATGCTTGTCATGCCTGGATTTGTACTTTGCCTGGCTCTTCTCCAACTGTTCTTGAACTGCCTGTTGTACTGCTTGGATTCTCTAAATGAACTTTAAAGCTTTATCTGCATCATGATGTCCATCTATTGCATCTTTGCCAAAAGAGAAGTCCATCGGTGTTTTTGGCATATAACCAAAACAAGTTTCAAAAGGAGATATTTTCATGGAAGAATGAACTGCATGATTGTAAGCATGTTGTATATACTGCAACTGCTCATCCCAAAGTTTAGGATGTTTACTACAATGTCCTCTGAGCAGCTAAACCACTGTCCTATTTACTACCTTTGTTTTCCCATCAGTCTGTGGATGAAAAGCTGTACTTTTCTTAAGTTTAGTATCCATAAGCTCCCATAAAGTTGACCAAAATTCTCCCAAGAACCGAGAATCCCGATCAGATACAATAGACATGGGTAGCCCAAAATGCACACAAACATTCTGAAAGAATAGATGAGCTATTTGTTCAGCAGTGATATGTTTGTTACATGGCATTAAGATACACATTTTGTTGAATCTGTCCACAACAACATATAGGTAATCATGGCCTTTTCTAGACATACGTAGTCCTCCTACAAAGTCCATAGAAATGCTTTCCTAGGGACGAGAAGAAACTGGAAGAGGTGTGTACAAACCCAATTTCCTATTGCTAGGCTTACTTGTTGCACACATAACACATCCTCATATATATTTAGCTACAGTTTCTTTCATCTGAGGCCAATAACAATGATTCTAAAATAATGACAGTGTTTTACTTACTCCAAAATGTCCTACAATCAATGAACTATGTGCTTCTCGAATCACATGCACTCTCTCTTTCTCTGGAATACAGAGTTTACCAAGATGATACAAGAGTTGATTATGCACATAATAGTTCTCTTCCTGTTTACCATGTATTAGTGATGCATATACTTTCTTAAAATATTTATCTTCTGCATATTGTTCAATATAACTTTCATGTGTTAATGAACTGTTTTGAAGAATGATTGAAGCATTTGTAGGAGGCCTTGATAACATGCCTGCTGCCTTATTATGAATTCCCTTTTTGTATTTAATTACAAGATGAAACAGTTGTAAGAATCCCATCCATCTTAAGTGCCTACTTTGTTGTACTTTAGTTTGAGATTGTAAATATTGAAGTGGCTGATGATCAGTATGTATGACTGTTTCTTTTCCCATTATATAATGTTTCCATTTCTTCAGCCTCTGTACTAAAGCATACAATTCTTTGTCATAAGTCGGATAGTTACTTACCGTAGTAGAGAACGTTTCTGAATGGTAACAGACTGGCTTCCTCCCTTGCATCAAAATGACTCCCATGGCAAATCCGCTAGCATCGGTCTCGATCTCAAATGGCTGCTGTAAATCTGGCAAAGTCAGAACTGGTGATGTGCTAATCCTTTCCTTCAAAGTGTCAAAGGCTCTCAGATGCTTGCCTCCCCACTGGAAAATTTCTTTAACACTTTTCAACGCATGTAATGGAGCAACAATGGAAGAAAACCCAGAAATGAATTTCCTCCAATACTGAACCGCACCCAAAAAACTTCTGATTTCAATAACGGTGTTAGGCTGTGGCCAGTTTACAATGACAACAACCTTGGCTGGGTCCACTCGTAGGTGGCCTCCACCAATAATATGGCCCAGATATACTAAAGAAGTTTTAGCAAACTCACATTTAGACATTTTTACATGAAGCTTCTCCTTACTCAGTACATCTAAAACTTTCTTCACATGTACAATGTGCTCTTCCCAGGTTTTACTAAACACTAGGATATCATCCAGATTTACAATTACAAAATCATCAATGAACGGACGAAATACATCATTCATGACCCGCATGAAAGTAGCAAGTGCGTTACAGAGCCCGAAAGGCATCACAAGCCATTCATACAAACCCTGTTTGGTTTTAAACGCTGTTTTCGAGGCATCATTTTCAGCAACCCGGATTTTATGATACCCACTACATAGATCTAATTTTGTAAAGTAAGTTGCATGTTTCAACTGATCAAGAAAATCATCAATGCGAGGAAGAGGATATTTGTTTTTAATGGTGATTTTGTTAAGGGCCCTATAGTCGATGCACATCCTCCAAGACCCATCCTTCTTCGGAACCAAGACTATAGGAGAGCCACAAGGACAAGTGCTTGGCCGGATGACCCCCTTCTCAATCAACTCTTGAACCTGCTTCTTGATTTCCTCATTCTACATTACAGACATCTAGTACATAGCTATGTTTGGAGTGGCACATCTTGCTGAAAATGTATCTCATGCTGAATCTCTCTCTTTGTTGGTAACCCCTTCGGATCTTGAAACAAATCATCATACTCAGAAATGATTTCAATCAGTTCAGATTTATGTTTAGGGTCACATCCTTCAAAATATTTAGAGATCTCATCATTTTTCACCTTAACCATCATTAACACAAAATTCTTACTAGCATTTACCAACCTCTTCATTTGTCCTGCAGAGACTATGGCTAGATTGGTTTTTATCTTATGTGCTCATACAATATACTCGACACCATCTTTAAAAATATGATACTTATTATGCTCTCTATAAAAGACTGCTTTCTGGTCATACAAATATGGACTCCCAAGTACAATTCCACAAATGTCAAGTGGTACTACATCCAATTCTACCTCATCCATAAACTTTTCAGTGATTGCAAATTTTGTGTATCATTAGTAACCCAACCAAGAGGATAGGGTTTTTCATGAGGCGTAGTAACTAAATGCAATTTCTTAACCACTTCTTCTGATATCAGATTTACTTGTGAACCACTATCAAACAATGTATCAATCTTTGTGTGATTTGCAATGACACGAACATGAAACAGTGCACTTCTATTTTTATCATTTTGCTTAGAAGTAGATGGCAGATTTGTACTTGCACTAGAGCTTGATTTTGCATCAATAAGAAATGAGATACTTTTATTCTTACCCTGGATTCCGACAGCTGTAACCTTTGTTTCATCACCTGAGTCAGATCCCAAGTCTTGAATAACTGTTGCAGTAGCTTTTGCTTTGCCTTTATCTTTGTATCCCCCGTACTTCTTTGGCCTTAACTTCGGATGAAGTTTCCAACACTTAGAGACATCATGTCCCTTCTGACAATGCGAACATGTAGGCTTTTCACCCTCTTTCTTAACGGTAGCCATCTTTTTCCCCTTATCTTTACCTTTCGACTTGCTGTCAAATTTAAAGGATTTCTTCACAAAAGTATTTTAGCATGCTTACGCCTGGCTTCTAAATGGGTAGCTTGAACACATACAATATCCAAATTACTGGGGTTAAACATCAACAAGGTATGTCTCAAATAAGAATGCATGCCACCAATGTACTTAAGAAGAGTTTCATGTGTATCTAATGAAACATTCAATGCAATAGCCCTCAATCTGAATTCACGAGTATAGTCTTGAATGCTTTGTCCTTTAGCTTGTCTAAACATTTTCCAACTCATGGTTAATTGTTGAATATGTCCTAAAGGATAAAATTGCTTCCTTAGTACTTTAATGAATTCATTCCAAACTGAAATAATTTTACCATTTTTTCGAAGATCTTGCTGAATCTTGCTCTCCCACCAAGTAAGAGCCATACCACTCATCCTCAAAGTGGCCAATTGAATCTTGGAAGGGTCATCATTAATGCCCTGCACCCTGCAATATACTTCAAGCTGCTTGATCCAATTGTCTAACTTTTCAGCGTCTAAATCTCCATTATAAATAGGTAATTCAAATTTCACATCCAATTTGAAATAAGGCATATTAGGACTTGCATTATTTGAATGAGAAGTATGGGAAGAAGAAAAAGCTTGATAAGTTTCAGAAGGATCACCATCACCTCCTACTCCTTTACCCTTTTCTTCCTTCTTCGCTTCTGCATCTCTGGATGAAGATCCTTATTCTTTCTTCTTCCTTTCTACTTGCTCATTGAGTAGAATTTCCATCATGGATTTCATGCTCATAAAAGCCTCCAAAAACTCAGTTTCTAAAATAACAGGTTTTTCCCGTTCTGTATGTCCTTCTTCTTCCCCTCATGGAGAAGACATGGTTCTTGAGACTGTTCTCCTTGAGCCAACCTCAGGATCTCCTTCAATTAATTCTCCTTCACCAAGCTTTAACCTGGACGTGGTAAGCATTCACAAACTTGCACACGCAGTTAACCTGCTCTGATACCATAACATGATCCGTCGGACCTCAACTTGAGTGCATTAAAAGTTTATTTAAAGAATGTGTTAATCAGTTTGCTGGATTCATCAAATAGCTTTAACAGTTAATTAAATGCTGAAATCTAATATAACAGTAAACTAAATAGGAAATGAAACAGTAAAACAAAAACATAATTGAGAAACACTGAAACATAGAGTCACAAATAGAAGTTGATAACGGAGTTCAGCCCCTCCACTGGGCTACATCTCCGGGTCCCTCTCCAATGGGTACCAATCCAATTAAGCTCTTTAAAATGGTACAAAAAAATGGTTCAGGAATCAACTTCAGCAATTGTAAACAGAATGTTGTACAAAGCCTTTAAGACCTCTCTTCTAGAAATTACAATTAGCCTTCGAAAGGCAAAGAAAGCTAAATCAGAGAATGTCGACTTCAAAAGAACAGCGTCTGGGCACTTCGCAGCAACTCCCCAAGTTTCTCATAACAGAAAAATGAAGCTCTCTACTCTAGACCTTCTCTGCCCCTTAATGTGGCCAGAGTTGCCTTCATAAAAGCGTTCAGTCCCCCCGGATAAGTAACGGTTCGACTCCTTTTATCATCGCAGCTGTTATCTTTTTTATTTCTATTACAACCATATGCTAAACTGAACCATGCAATCCCGCCAAATCCTTGCACAAGCGTTATGTTACCACGATGTTCCATATCCCCGAAACGTTGCAACTAACTCTACGCACATGTGTTGACTTACAAAACGTTGCAATAACCTGCAACCGGGCTAGGCCACATGTAACGTAACCATTTGATGTCACCACCAACTTCGTAGCAACCGATATATACGGGTCGCAGCAAACGTGATATCTATGTCGCAAACACTCAGCATATAACCAATGTCACAGCATATCTGACCAATGTCACAGCATATCTGACCAATGTCGCAGCGTCGCAGCATATGTGACCAATGTCGCAGCGTCGCAGCATATGTTATGTTCTTTGAACCATAGATTAATAGCTATTGTACCATATTGGATCAGTGTAAGTTTTGAAGATGAATAATCCACCGGATCAGTCCTTATGATGAAACAAACATAGTTATTGTATATGACTCCAAGGAAAAACATGTGTTCAACGATGACAAAACCACTCATATTGTTAAAGGTTATACCTTTGATAATGAAACTGGCATGTTTTTTATGGATAAATTGTTTCCTTGCTTGCTACAACTCAATGGTGTCATGATGTGATGCCTATTGTAAAAAGTATGCAACTACTCCATTAAATAATATAGTTATTTTATTATTTTTGACAATATATTTGTATGTTTGAAAATGTTTGTTGGTTGGTAGTGTCTTCATAGTTTTCTATGTTTTGTTTAATTTGAAATGTGATTTAAAATTAACTACAAAATATTGAATATAACAACTTCAAATTATGATTCAATATTTGCAAAATTATAATTGAAATGCTAAAATAATGATCCAAAATAGTGCACAAATAGTTAAGAAAGTACAAAAATAACCTTTCTAAAGTGCAACAACCGATTTAAAAAGTGAAAAAATAGGTTCAAAAAGTGAAAAAACAAGTTCGAAAAATGCCAATACTAGGTTTCGTACATAACCAGATTTGGCAATTTTGGTGCTGGAGAAAGCTTGATTTTGCAATTTAAAAACCATTTTTGGGGGATTTAGAAAGGTCATTTTTGCCACTCTTTAAAGAGGGTTCGACATGAAAAAATCCAGATTTAATGAAATGGGTTTTATGCCTGGTTATAATTTTTTAACTAATCTAAATATTTTAACAATACAAACTTTATATTAAAATTTTTATTTTTATTTTGAAAATAATCATGAATAATTATTGAGAATTCTTATGAAGAGAAATATGTATTATTATTGTTCAAGAAACTATATAATTCAAAATTGATGTAATTTTAAACTAAAAGAATATTCTTTTAATTTTGATAAATAACTATTACAATATCAATTATATGCAAAAGGAATCATTATTACTCCCAAATACAAATGAAATATCAAATAAAATCATAAAGTGCACAACTCGAAGGAACCTTGTTAATATATTATTAAAGATTATATTCACTTATCATTCCTATATTTATGTTCACTCAAAAAAAAAATGTTTGTGGAATCACCATAAACATTACTTTCTTCTAGGATTTTATGGATAGCGAGAATGTATTTTTATAGCACTAGGATCTTCACTTAGTTGTTTGTCATCTAACCTTAGCTCAATGCTGGGATATTGTATTATTGGATGATTTTTGGAACTAGTGTTTTGTTAGGTAGCAAGGAATGCATTTTTTGAATCAGATAGTGATTTTATTAAAACTGTGCTAATGGAGTGTGTGAACATCGTAGTCCTGTTATCTTTGCCAAAGAAAAAACTTGTAGGAGTTTACAAAGCTCAAATTTTCTATGTGGATTGGTTTTTATGTCCTTGGTAGAAGTTCACCCAGTGTCCTTGAATGGATTTAGGGAGTGAATTGAAACTCACCATAAACTAATAACTAAGACTCAAATCAACAAAATATCAGTTATGTTGGTATCATGACATCATATTACAACTAAAGACATCCTTATCCTATGATTCCATGGACCATATATTGTTTTATTTGATGATTTATGAAACTAGGGTTTTGTTAAATAACATATAATGCAGTTTTTGCATCACGAGGTAAATTATATATATATGTTCCAATGCAGTGTGTAGATAATGTGGTCATGTTTTCCATATCCACAAAAACTTGTAGGATGTTACGACACTCAATTATACTACTCAAACTAGTTTTTATGCCCTAGGTATAAATTAGACAAGTTCCCTTAAATGGCTTTAGTAAGCGATTTGAAATTGACCATAAGCTGGTAGTTTGCACTTAGATCGATGATCCATCAGTTATGTTGGACTTGTGATATTGGAATACACCTAGAGACATTTCTCTAACATGAATCCATGGACTAGATGTTGTTTTATTTGATAATTTCCAAAATGATCTATGGCCCATGATCGATATATCATGACCAATTCAACATTTAGCACACCATGGATGCTTCTCAAGGCTTGGTCCATATTTTAAGGAAAAAATGAGAATCTTAGGACACAACAAGGTTTATGGGTTATGTAGTGTTTCCAAGTCCACTGAACTAGCACTACATAAAGAATATTTGTATTTCAAGGAAGATAGCATGGCCATTTTGATTTAATAAGGTTTATGGGCCATGTATGGTGTCTAAGGCCACCCCACTAGGACTACATATAAGGCCACCACACTAGGACTACATAAATATAATTTGTATTTCAAGAAAGATAGCATGGTCATTTTGTTTTTTTATGACACCATGGTTGGTTCTTTGAGCCTTAGACATGGTGTAAGGAAAAAAGTGAGGTGATTAGTCCATATAATTTGCTTATACAATTGATGGGAGATGTGAGAAACTAGTTGAATAACACTTTATTGGCCTTAAAATTCCCCTCCATCCTTAGGTATTTCCGTGTCACAACTTGTTGGTAAAAGTACTCATTTCTCAAGGTAGATGTTAAAGGTTAAATTCCATGGATTTCTCCCCTAGACCATATTAAATGTAAAATATAGGTTTCATGGATCCTCAAGGATTGATAAAACCAATCATTTGAATAGAGATAAAAAAATCCCCCCTATCCTTGAATGATTTCTATATACCTCTAAATATGAATGTCAAAGGATGATCTAGTGTGTATGTAGTTAATGATACATTTCACGAATTTCCTCAAAATACATTATGGTTATAATCTATTTGTAATTGAGTTCCCAATATCTCCCTAATCATTCCCTCATGCTCCCTATGGAGCCACCTCAATTAATTTGAATTCATCATCGGATGATAGAAAAAAATATAAGAAAATAACAACAAAAATAGAATAGAATATTCATATGGAAACCCTACTATGCACAAGTAAAACTACAGGGTAATGGAAGCTTCGATCATTTTTAATCACTAAAGAAAAAAATTACAATGCTTTCTTCTCCTTTTTGTAATACAATGCCCAGAATCACTCCCATTTTATACAATACCTATGTGGTTTCCAGAAGGAACCTAAATACACAAGAAGTATCTATAATTGTTTTCCTCGTAGGGGCCACCCCAACACCCTTAAAGCGGGGCCCTAAAAACACCCCCTGTGACCCCCCTCCATGCTCGACACATACAAATCCTATTATGTAGTCATGAAATATATAGTAATATTGGATATTTGGATGTCAACTTCATCTTCTAATATTCTCTTGGTTTAATTCAATATATAGAAAGTTCCTTGGTAATGTTTTTCACCAACATGTCATTGCCCAATGATTCCTTCATCGTAGTACTTTTGCAAGCCTAGAAAATTTTTGCACCATTCAAACTTCTATATTTTCACTAAATTTGTAACTATATTGTTAACGAAAAAACTCAATCAATTCGGACGGAGATCGATTCCCTAATATAAATGGTTTAGATCTAGAACAAAACAAAAAAAGAATGAAAACCTTTCCCTTGACTTATCAAATCACTTAAATACAAAGAATCCATAACTATTTTCAAAGGTTGTCCTCGATTACTTAAATCTTTAAAAATCTTGTTGATGAAGAGATAACCTATAAAATAAGCAAAGTAACAAGTGGAAACACAAGATGATATGATATATTTAAACAATTCCCAAGGAGAAATCTTATAAATGAAATTACACATCATTTATGGAAAGGGAAAACATTGATGTATTAAAAAATAGAGTAAAAATACAACCATGATGCCTTGGTGTTGAAATTCCTTTCCAATGGATCCTTACCTCAAAGGTAAGCTATCAACGATGAGGTGAGGAAAGGATGAGGTGGGATCCTATTGATATGGGAGGTGAATAAGATCCACCCTTAATGGAAGGGATAAACCTCCACGAGTGTCTCCTTCCACTAAATTTTTTAAAACTATGTTAATGGAGTGTCTGAATATCATAGTCATGTTGTCTTTGTCCACAAAATCTTGTAGGAATTTAAAAAGCTCAATTTTTCTATGTGGATTGGTTTTATGCCCTTGGTTTAAATTCACCAAGTGTCCTTGAATGGATTTAGGAAGCGAATTACTCACCATATACTAATATTGAGACTCAAATCAACAAACTATCAGTTTTGTTGGTATTGTGACATCAGATTACACCTAAGGACATCCTTCTCTTGTGATTCAATGGACCATATATTGTTTTATTTATGGATTTATGAAAATAGGGTTTTGTTAAATAACATATAACACAAATTTTGCATCATGGGTAAATTTTTGAAATATGTTCCAATGTAGTGTGTAGATATCCCTATGGTGTCGTACTTGTATTCAAAATTTCACAATGTATTCAAAATATTCATCTACCATCTTTAACGGAAATAATTTTGTATCTAGGAGGTTATCATCTATATTAACTGGTTTTTTTCCTATTTCTAACCTTGACAGATGGGCAGGTCCTTCATTCATCCTTCTTGGTTTTCATTCAAAGTGTCAAGGATTTGATGACATTCTTCATTCCACTAGAACTTAATATATTCATTCAAGATTTTTTCTATCGGAGTCGTGGTATGCTCATACCATTTAATAAATTTTATGTAGTGGCCAATATGTCTCAAGGTTTTTCTCAATTGTCTCACTAATCTCGATGGTGCTAGATATATAATGATATATATCATTGTAGGATCCATCAACATGCCCTATTTACAAACTACCTGTCCCAATAGTATACCAAAAGGACCCCACGGGGGCTTCACTTGTTGACCAATATCCTATCACATTAGTTCATATTGTGGGTTTTAAAATTATTAAAAATTGAACCAATATATTGCAGGTATTGGGGGTATGAGGGGTTTAAGGTGGGGGTGGGTAGGGTGGTTTATAAGGATTGAGGTATAAAAAATGGTGGGGAGGAGGTTTTAAGTATTGGGAGGGGGTTTCAACTAAATGAGTTTGGGTCAATATCTCTAGAAATTAAGGGTATTCTTTAATATCCCATGATCGCACGTGCTATGTGGGATGTTCACTAGGTGAAGTCCCCGTGAAGGACCCACAAAAAAACACATTTCTTTATATCTAAATATATCTAATATTGTATACAACAATCTAGCATCAATCTTAGGCTCTCATTGTGGTTCTTCAGTAATACTTAAATTGTCTAGTCATCAAAGCATACCTCTAAGAATTTGTGAATGAACTCCTTAAATGTTCCAATGACCACTCTAGAAAAAACATATGGGGCATTCTTTAAGCCAAATGGAATTATTGTGTAATGATAACAAGCCCATTCAATTGCAAATGTGGTGTTGTGTTGATCCTCCTATCAATATTGATCTAATGGTATCCAGAAAGCCCATTAGTGAATGAATAAGCCTCTTGTCCACCAAAATTTTCTAAAACTTTTTCTATGAAATGTGTGGGGAATGGGTTATGTAAACATGCATCATTCATTATTCTCAAGTCTAAACAAATTCGAATTTCACAAGTCTTTTTGTCTTAAACCACCATTGGAGTAATCCACTCGGAATCTAATAATTCCTACATCTAGCATTTAATTGAGCTCTTCATTTACTTTTTCCTCATACCTTGGATTTATCCAATAGGGTAGTTTCTTAATTAGTTTTGCATCAGGTTTCAATGGAGCCCTCATTTCTCCCAAGTCACCAACAATGCCCTTTATCTCTGAAAAATTAATAGGAAACAAGTCTTCATATTCATGCAGTAAATCAGTAAGTTTACCTTTAGTCTCATCATTCCAATAATCTCCAATATTAGAAAATTTAGTGTTTTCATTCAATTGAACCAATGTTTCCCTTCTTTGTCTTCAATGGTTGTAAACAATTATCATATGTAATCTTAGGTCCTTCCAGATCTCAAATTCCTTCTTTTTCTAGGATGTGTAAATCTCTCGGATCATCATCTAGGTCCCAGTAATATTGTAACATTTTAGAGCTTGCTTAAGTGTTGTAGTCCTTTATGGTATATTAGTTAATGGTACTGGTACTTCTTAAAAATCGTATCCATAATGACTTGTAGGTTCGCTTCCATTGTTGGATTCTCATCCTCATAACTAAATGTTCTTTTGAAATTTATAGCTAGATCATCGCAATCTATTGTACCTTATCGAAGCTCTAGTGATGTGTACCAATTTCTAGGTATAGTATCAAGTGTGTGGATAAACATATGGATCCACTCTTGCTTATGTATTTTCCCCAATGTCCTTGTACATGTTGTCCAATGGTCCACACAAATAGTTAAATCGTTGTACTTTACTCCCATATATGAAATCCCTTCTCCAAAATGAATTTCTAGCATCCTTGTACTCTATGAAAAAGCCTCTATATGTTAATTATAAATAGCCCGCCATCCTTTTGGGGTATCCTTTAGTGCTACATATATAGGTAACACTCGTTGCTTCTCAGGAACCCTAAGTTCAAAATCAACCATGAAAGCACATAAATTTGGTAACCCACCATAGGTAGGGGGGTCACATGCCCTTGTTTCAATCCAGTGCAATGAATTTATAATACAAGAAAACCTCCTCATGGATACTTCATGTAACCTAGTATGCCAATTTTTCAAGGATTCAATAGAGTTTGATGAACATGAACTAACACTGCACTAACTCAAGGTACTGTCTATTGTGGGGTTGATAGAGTCAACTACTATTGAATTTACATTATAAATATTATCTATATCTTGGGAATCATTTTCCTCTTTGACATGATTGGCATACCTCTGGCCCTCTAAAGGATCCAAATGTGTGAGGAATTTGATGTTTCTCCTTTCAAATGTTAGCAACCTCTTCTTTATATTTATGATAGTCTTGTTCTCAACTTCCTAATCTATACCAAGCAATGTAGTGCATGGATTGGTATCATCATTGTCTGTATAAATTCCAATTCTACATAACTTCGCAATCCCTCCACTTTGATAATAACACCTAACATTCTTCCAAATGCAATCAGTCTTTGTTGGTTGGCCAATCTTAACTGAATAGGTGACAACACTAACTTAGTTTTTCCCATACCCTCTTGTCTTTTTAGTGATGACATTCACATCTAATCCCAGATATAGAATGATGAAATCCATGTCATAGTCCCCAATCTATACACTAAGTGACAATTCCTCTCATGTTTTCATTTTATTTTGTAAGTTATTTACAACCCCATCTTAGATGGGATCTACCACCTCTCTTTGTAATTCATAATTTAATCTATGTAGTTCCATTAAATATTTTTCATATCTAATTAAATCTAGACAACTCTTCAATTTTTTTTAGGGATCTTAGCTTTCCTTGAGGTTTCGTTGGAAATAAGAGGTCATAAAAAGGTCACATGTCATATACATTAACTTCATCAAATATTGGAGGTGGAATAGATGTTAATGCTCCTTTATGCTTCACAATGAATTCCCTCCTTGCTTCAATGAAGGTCTCTTTTTCCTTCTGGACACAAAATGGTAATGGCCACTATGCAATTGATATAAACCTAGGATCATACTGCTTACCATGCATTCCTTTATAATATGTTGGAATAGATCCCCCTCATGTAAATACAACAACAATTGGTTCTTTCTATCTCAGTTCACTTGATATCTTTTGTACACTTTCATTCTGGTTTTGGGTTCCTTTTTCTTTCCACTTTGCTATGAGTTGTAGATAGTTTTCAATGGTATGATCCAATGCTATACAATATGTGCACGTTAAACATGGGTTCTGACAATATCTGGAGAAGTGTCATGGATGACCACAATTATAACATATTACTTGGCCTCTCCCTTAACTGAATCCTCCTTTTCATCATCCTTGAAATCCACCTCTCTACTAATTAAATTGCAAACCACTTCCTTTAGCATGATCCTCCCCTTTCATTCGATATGAATTTTCTATACGCTCTGAGATAAATTCGTATGGTTGAATTTTTTTTTCATCATTACCAATTGATCTACATAATTATAGAATAAATTCTTAGGAGAACTTACAATTTTCTGCAACATATATAATTCATCTAGTCAATGTCCCCTATTATGACAAATCCCACACCAGAATCCAACTCCATGGTTCAAAGGATTAGTATCTCCTGTAGCTATATATTCCCAAAATGTTGGGGATTGGTCCTTAGAGTAACCTTCTATTTTACATCTAGAACACTACACTTCTTCTCTTTTGTCCTTCCATTTTGTAATGTATTTACTATGCAATGACAAGTTTGCTAGTTGTGACTACATTTGAGCCATACCTACACCAGTATCTACGATAGGTGATTTCTCTACCTTCATAGCTAGTTAAAGATCATCGGTCTATGACGTAATATTTTGTTGCATTAGTGAAACCCTAATATTCGGTAACAAAGAGGCTATGAACCATTCCTTGTGCTAAACATCTATCATATGAAATCTCACATGAGCCATCAACACCTTAAACCTTTGGTCGAAGTCCCAAATGGATTCAGTTGTCAGCTTCTTGATTTCCTTTATCTCAGTAATGTAGTGTGACTTGGAATTCAATTTTCAGAATTCATCTATTAACATAGTCTTAATCTTCGCTAATGTTTTTTGTGTTGTTCCAGTTGGTACATTTTCAAACTTCATGAACCATTCTAAAGTGGGACCTCAAAAGGTCATGATTAATTATGCTCTTTTCACATTCTCATGTTGCAGTTGCTTAATAGTCCATACGACTTCCCACAAAACTAATGTTTTTCTATATCTTCTGATTAAGTCCTATGAATAATAGGTAGGATCATATCATCCTTGACCATTCTATTTCCTAGGGGTATTGACTCAATTTGTGCCAAAATACCAACACTTGCAATGTTGCTACTAGTCAAAGCACTATTTTGGCTACTACCGCTATTATTACTTGCTTGTATAAACTATGATGAACTAGTGTTGCTTACCTCAATTTGTGATGATGCACACAGGATTGTGGGTATGTTGTAGTGCTTGGAATGAGATGGATCAATATGGTCTTCCTATGAGATGATTCGGTGATCTTCCTCTTCATTCTCCTTTGGATCATAGGATTCTTCTTTGAGCTATGGTACTGGTTTGAAGTCCCGAAATTTATTCACACTAGAATATTCTTCCCTTGTTGCAGTCCTCCTTTTCTTACATGGCCAAGATATTCTCCCACTTCCCAGTAAAGAAGTCTCTTCATTCATCTCATTCTCTTCTCCCATTATCATCTCAGTCCATTCCTTTTGAACATGCTCTTATACCATCATCCCATTGACACCTAGATCCACATGCACACACAATTTACTCCTCAGATTCCATCCTCATAAATCCTTGTTCACAAAGTAGCATTTTAATCCACAAGTTTAAAGACTGCAAGTACTTACCTCATGGACCTATGAAAAATTGTCTCTTGGTTGTGTTGTAAGACTTCATCGTGTATACAACAAATTAAGTAGCATACCCTTCCAATTTTTTTTTTTAACCAGTAATTAACAATGTGGGATATCTTATTATTAACACCTTTAAGGGTTCATACTAACTTAGGTTTCAAGACCATGTGATCACCCTCTTGAAAACACCTATTTTGTAGAGTTAACCTCGACAACCACTTGGTTAATATAACAAGGAACTCTGCAAAGAAAACTTCATGTATATATAAAAAAACATACTTTCCTAGCCATTATTACCAGTTAAGGCACATATCTCTATTTCAATATTCAACAAATTCCCTCAACATCTAGTCTGTCCATGCCATGATATCTAGCTTAGACAAATACCACATCACCCTCTGATGTAGATTCCAGTCCTAGAAATGGAACTTTTGTTGGTGAAACTATAATTTGACTCAATTTCACTTAACTACTCACCAAGTAATATCAAGATACTACCGACTCTTTCAGCATCAACTGTGGGTAAGTGAAGTCTTACCCGAGGTACCTATGGGATTTTCAAGAACCAAATTTCTGCAGAAGTGAAGGGGAGTGACTCAAGTATTCTACAATAAACATATTGGATCTTCGACAGATCAGTTAATTTCCCACATATTCCACATAGTGAAAATAACCAAATCATCACACATATTAACTAACTGTGTAGTATTCATAATCATTAATAATATATTAGTAGATAAACACCATTCAACCATCATTATGTGGAATGAAATGGAAGAACAAAACACACATTAACAACAAACACACACATAGAACACTAAGGATTTTTTGTGGAAACCCAATACAGGAGAAAACCATGCAAGCGTTATTTTTATTCATGGGTCATGACAAATTAGAACTTCATATCTACGAACATAGACTACAAAATTTCTCTCCTCTTATCTTTAAAGTAGATCTATGCACTAAGCCTACAAATAGCTATAACCACTTGCAACTTTCTTATATAAAATTATCATAACAATTTCCCCTCATATGCAAAAAACTTCAACATTAAGAACTCAAAAATAATCATTACCCAAAAAATAGCCAACCCCAAAACTCCCCCACCCATTACATATATACTGGGATTATTCGCAACCCTCCTACTTCCACTAAGTGGACTCATAAACACAAGTGGACACAAAACTATATCTTCTTTGAACTAACTCTGCGATTGATGCAGTCAAATTCCCTTTGCTTCTCATTTCCTGGCCTCTATGTCATAGTTTATCATGATTTCATGGGCCACTTCTTCTTTACCCTGTTCACACCAAAATGACTTCCCAAGACTTAACAAGTATGCCAAAAATTTCTAGGGTGAATAGTTGTATTGACCAAGGCTAAAAAACATATACATATTTACTTGCAATACAATAAATATTTTATAGTTAATATAAAAATATACACACAATGTTTATAGTTACCAATTAATGTGTATCTTTTAGACGTTTAATTGAAAATGATGAGGTGGATGATCAATGGATAAGGAATGATATCTCATTTATAATATCAATTGATTGATCAATAACAAATTTGCTAGGATTATCCATGAAATATTGAATGTACATTTGATATAGTCATTTGAGAAGGAATAAATCAGATGAGTGATCATTCTTTCATCATAATTGTCATTGTAATTTGGTATTTATGCTATAAAGAAACCAATTGAGAATATTATGGGAAGTTACATTTTAATCAAGTGCTACCCATTACCCTTTAAATGGATGATTATTGTGGTTTGTCGAAAATAGATCAATCCAAGAAAGAGTGGCCATTCCTTCCTCAAAGTTACTTATGTCAAAGTTATCTAGAGAGATTATTTAGAAAAATTTCATGTTCAGATGTCATCCAAGAAGTTAATCTGAATGAGAGAAGGTATTATACTCTTTATTGGGGTCGACACTAAGGGATTATGTCTGTGAAAGAGAAAAAATTATTTTTATGAGATTGATCGTTGGTAGATGGCTTGATAAAAAATTCCTCAACTGATGCAAATTATATTAATGATAAATATTATGGGAATATAACTCATTGCTATCGACTAAATGGATCTCAACCAAGAGAGGAAATCCAATTGCTTTCCTCCCATTATGGGATATTATGTATTTTTTTTAAACATGAAAGATGATGGTGCAATGAATTAACATGACTTGATAATAGAAAATATTTGTATAAAATGGATGCCGATGATTACAAAGAAACTTTGGCTTATATAAGNGTTATATATATATATATATATATATATATATATATATATATATATATAATGTTGCTTATATATATTTTATTTATTATTTATTTAATGTATACAACATTGCCCTCTTCTTTTAAGATGATTTGTCCTCAAATAAAATTAATGATGGATGTTGTTGAACGAACTTCTCAAGTTGCCATGAAGCATCTTCTTTTGGACAATTCTTCCACTTAATAAGGTATTCTTTGATGACGCAAGAGTGTAGTCTTCTTTCTTGGATGTTGACGATGGCTTCTAGTTCTAATATGAGTTTCCCTTCTTCATCCAAGGTAGGGAGTGTCATCTAGGCAGATTGATGTTGAACCAAATGTTTTTTGAGACTGGAAACATGAAAAGCATCATTTTTTCGACTCTTGTTTGGTAACTTCAATTCATATGATAATAGGCCAATCTTTCGGATAATTTGGCATGGCCCAAAAAACTTGCGAGAAAAAATATTTTTTCTTTGTTTCCTAAGTGACAATTGTTTGTATGGATGAAGTCTTATAAATACCCAGTCTGCTACTTCAAACTCTCTCTCTGTTCTATGTTGATTTGCTTGATGTTTCATACAGTTTTTTGCCATAGATAAATTATCCTTGAGTAGTTGCATTACTTTCTAATTTTCTTCAAGTTGAATTTTTACTGCAAGTACTTTTGTATCTCCTTGAACTAGTTCCCTCCATCTGGGAGGCACATAACCATACAATGCTGGAAAAGGTATCATTTTAGCTTACGTATGGTAGGTGGAGTTATACAACCATTCTGCAATGTGTAACCATTGTAGCCATATGTTCTACTTGTCAGTGACAAAAATACGAAGATAGGCTTCCACACATTTGTTAACAACTTTCGTTTGTCCATTTTTTTGGGGATGATAGGCTGAGATCATGTTAAGAGTAACCCCAATTTGTTGAAAATTTCCTTCCAAAAATTGCTTGTGAATTTGGTACCTTTGTCACTAACGATGATTTTAAGGAATCCGTGTAACTTTTATAGAATGTTCCAGCGATTTGTTTAGCGGAAACATTTTTCTTAATACCCATAAATTGTGTATCTTTTGTTAATGAGTCCAATATCATGAATATTTTGTTTTTGCATTTGGATACAGGTAACCCATCGATGCAATCCATGGAGATTTCCTCCCACTTCTGGTTTGGAATGTGAAGTGGATGGAATATCCCTGTAGTCATGACATTTTTTCTTTTGTTTCTTTGATAGATGTCACACTCAACTACATAATTTTCAATATATTTATACATCCCTTTACAGAAAAAGAATTTCCTAGAATTGTAGTAAGTTTTGAAAAAACCTACATGTCCGGCAAATAGGGAATCATGATATTATTTCAACAACTTGGTTTTAAACCTAGATGTAGGTCTTAAGTATATCCTTCCCTTATACGGGAGGATGTAATTCCTCCATTCGAATCTTGGACCACAATTAGGATCATTAATTAAGGTGTAGGTATTCATTAATTAAGGTGCAGGTATCTAGGTCCTTAACATATTCTCCTCAGATTTCATCTAACCAGTCTAGAACCGCAACTGAGATCGCATAGGCCTTGACTTCTTCATCCTTATGGGAAAGGGCATTGACAACTACATTGTCCTTTCCTTGTTTCTTGTCAAATGTAGCAATTTTTTCTATCCATTTTTGTTGTTCAATTGATAATGTTTCCTGTTGTAGAAGATATTGAAGACTGTTGTGGTCTATTCTTATCAAGATTTTTCTCCCTTGGAGTTATTGTCACCATTTTTTTAGATCATGTATAATGGCAATCATTTTCTTATCATACATGGATTTCAAACTCTCTCTTTTATTGAGCTTCCTACTTTTAAATGCTATTGGATCACCTTCTTGCATCAAGATTGCTCCTATCTCGATTCCTAAAGCATCGCAATAAACTACAAAGGGTTTTGTGAAATCCGCGGTTGCTAATAGCGGTGTTGATGAAATAATTTTTTTTAATGCTTCAAAACATTTTTCTTCCTTATCATTCCATTGAAATGAATTTTTATTCAATAAGTTTGTTAGGGGTGTCATCTTATGGGCGTAAGTTTTCACATATATTTGATAGTACCCAGTTAAGCCTAGAAACCCTCATAATTTTGAGATGTTATTTGGTTGAGGCCACTTAGTGATTGCCTTGATCTTACTAGGATCGACTTTAAATCCTTATTTTGATATTATATGGCCAAGATAGTCCACTTCTTCTTTTCCAAAAGTGCATTTTGACATTTTTGAAAACAATTGTTGTTCTTCCAAGATGGTTAGTACTTGATCTAAGTGTCCGACATGCTCTCTCCATGTTTTTCTATATATGAGGATATCATAAAAAAACACTAATACAAACTTTCGTAAAAATGGATGAAATGATTCCTTCATTGCAGCCTAGAAGGTGGCTGGAGAGTTAGTTAGCCCTGAGGGCGTTACTTTGAACTCATAATGGACCTCATGAGTACAAAAAATAGTTTTTGCTACGTCTTCTAATATAAGCATGATTTGGTAATATCCTAATCGTAAGTCTAATTTTGAAAAGTAATTAGCTCCATGAAGTTAATCCATCATCTCATCGATGAATAGAATAGAGAATTTATTCTTAATTGTTACCTTGTTGAGTCCTCTGGAATCTATGCACAACCTAAAAGACCCATCCTTCTTTCAAACTAGCACTACTGGAGCAGCATAAGGGTTTTTTCTCTTTGAAATGACTCCACATTTAAAAAAATCTTAGGTCAACCTCTCAATATTTGTTTTATGATAATGAGGGTATCTACATGGTATTATATTTATAGGGTTTTCCCCTGGTTCTAGATCAATTAAGTGCTCAGTCTTCTTGTTTGGTGGGATCTACATCGTAAGGTTGTGGAACACCTTGTGTTGTTTTTATATTGGCACTTGTATCTCTGGTGGGTTGCATTCAACTCCTTCACATGTTAGAAATTCCATCTCTTGACATTGAATTATGTAAGCAGGTGCTCCCTTTTTAATTATTCTTTCCATTTGATGTGATGTAACCAATTGATTTTGGGGTGGTTGGAAATTGTACAACTTGTACTCTTTCCCTGACCAATTGAACTGGATGAAGTGATCTTGATGGTTTGTGGAGTAATTACCCAATGTTTGCAACCATTGGATTCCCAGCACAACATCCACTCCTCCCAGATGTATTGCAAAGAAGACAGATTCTAGGTTATACTCTTGCATGTGTACTTTAACCTTGTGACATTTTCCCACATTTTCAATCTTCTTGTCGTCTTCTACCATAGCCTCATGTTTGGCATTGGTAAAACAAATAAATTGAATAAATTAGCAATATTAACATTAATAAAGTTATATGTACTATCGGTATCTATGAGAATCGAAACATTGGTGTTTTTTATATGTACTTTTAGATTCAATGTTTGTGGCTGGGATATCCCTAGAATTGCAGATAATGAGATTTTTGGTGTATCATCTTCTAGTTTTGAGTGGAAGTCATGTTGGGTTCTTGTATCTTCCTCACTTGATTCTTCACATTATGATATTTTTTCTTCTTCTTCGGCTTCGCAAGCATACTATTTTGGGGAGTTTCTCCTTTGCAAACATTTTTTCCTAGGATCCCATTTTTTCCTACATATTTGCACTTTCCTTCCCTCATCCTCTGGAATTCTAAATTGGGTTTTTCCCCTTCCCTTAGATGGGGCGATGTATACCTTACATTTATTGTATTCGTTGAGTAGGGAGGATTCCTCTTGGAGTAGTTTTTGTCAAAGGTACCTTGAGTGGATCATTTAAATTTGTTTTTGATGATCTTTCCCTTATGTCTTTCCTTCTCCATAGTAGAAGTGTTATGTAATTCTAAGTCTTCTTGAATGTGCAGTTTTATTCCACGTATGTATTTTTTCAGATGTTGGTCATTGGTTAGTTTTGGAACTCGAGTTTCCAAAGATTCACATTCACATGTGTACTCATCTACATTGCCTTTTTGCTGCAACCTAATGATGTTGGCAAGGAAGTCTTTCTCGGTTATGCCTTCAAACCTTTTAAGAATATTTTTTTAAAGTTGTTCCAATTAATGGAATGAACTCGGGTTGTCGTATTCCACCACATGTACCAATTGTACGCATTTCCCTCTAACTGCATGGCAGCGTACTTAATCTTCTTTGTTGATCCATGCAATGCATTGCTTCTCGTCACCATCAAATTTCGATAACTCTAGATTTACCCTTATTTGGTATCCGTGTTCTTGGGGAATTGATATCCATGGAATGGTAAATAGGGAACTTTGTGGGGTGGCGTCATGTTGTGTTGGCCCGACGATTTAGGCATATTTGGAGGAGGTGTATTTAAAGGGTCTAGGTTATAGCTAGGTGGGGGAATTGAAGTGCGCGTTAGTAGTTTGGCCAAATATTGTTGTGTCTTCTTTTTTCTCTGCATGGAATGCATTGATGCATTCCTCAAGTCCTTCCTTGAGTCTGGTTAGTTCGTTATTGTTTTTGTTGATGTCCTCCTTGATTTCTGCATATCTCTTGTTGACTTTTTCGTCTAATTGGTCCAATATGGCATTGATATCTCCCATTATGGTGACTACTGGTATTTTCTCTGTGCCAAACCTTGATTTATTTTTAGTGGTTGTTTCAAGCCATCCAACCACAAATTTTTTTAAATAATAATTATATTATTATTATTATCTTGTTTTTAGATATATATGTGTTTTTTTTAAATAATACTATATAATAATATCAATTTTTATAATGATATATTTTTATTAAGGTTTAGTGGAAGTGGAATGTAGGAGGAGGACGATGTCATGGAGTTGGACGATGACGTGGAGAAGGAAATAATGTGGAGGTGGATGGATTTGGGTCTGGGGATGAGAGTGCAGGAGGGTTGAGGATAGATGGAGAACGAGTGGGCTGGCGACTGCGGTGGGGAGCCACGGGAAATAGTACGTGGTAGAAGTGTAGGTGACAACACACGGAGGGGAGGTGGTAGCGAGGGCAGAGAGATGGAGGAGGAGTAGGAGCAAGAGTTAGGGTCATGGACGATTGATGTAGGAGCGGGTGGGTGGAGTGCACAAGAGTTGGAGTAACAGGTGGGGACACATATGGCGCGAGAAAAAGGAGGGTGGGCGGTGCGAAAGAGCACATGAGTAGGAGAGTGGGACATAGGGGGAGTGGGAGACAAGGTGGATGAACAAACAAGGTGAGGGTCCTGTACACGATAGAAATAGCGGCAACGACCGAGCTCTGATAACAGTGAATACAATAATGGTCTAGTCAAAGTATGGTTGTAAGTTGCACATTCGTAGACGNTTACCCCCCCCCCCCCCCCCACCCTTTCATGACTCCCTCCCACAGTCTGATGATTGTCTCATCATCCTAAAGTGGTGCAAAGAACATTTTATATGCACATCCCTCCTTGGAATTTGTATCTTGAATAAATCCCCTTTACATGTTATTTGAAATTATTGATAAATAAAATCAAAGAAATACCTAATCTATTCGGCGTACAACCTAAGGGACAACAAGGAGGATATTGTTATGTTGGAGGACCAACTAATTATTATGATATACCTTCTGTGGTATACAGATACCTACAACTCTTAAAGAAATGAAAATAAAGGCTTTCATCCACAACAATGGAATTTAAATTCCCTGAAGGATGTTGTGTGCTAAATACCTTTAAATTTTGTTTCTTTAAATGGACTATTATCGACAATAACTAACAATAACATAACATACCCAAAGAATAAGATGTGTGGCTTCTAATTGCATATTGAATTGCAGTGTTGACTCTATATGCTACAAAGTTGAGTTCCAAGAATAGAAATTGTATTTTTAAGGCTATCTAGACACGAACAAATAACATAATAGAAATGGGTATGGAGGAAGAGGTAGATGGATATAGAGATCAGAATACAATTCCTAAAAGAATGTTGAAAGGCCTGTAGGTATGCATTGAAAGGATGCATATTTGAATTGAAAGGATGTCATGGGGGTAGGTGCAACATTTAATTGAGAATTCCAATCTACATTGAAGGTCCATGTGCAAAACACAATGTTCATTAAATGCACATGTAAAATTTACTACTGGGAACTTGAGGTTAACTGAATAGAAGTGGGAAATTACTAGATGGGTTAAAAAACATTTTATGCAAATATAAACAACAAAAGGAAACACGTAAAATTTCTAGGCATGTAATTTTTTTTATGTAGATGTAAACAATGAAAGGAAACCAAAAAAATACCATGTGGGTAAATTTTTTTATGTAGATGTCAGTCCAAATTACCTGTAGGGTGAAATCCAACAAACGTCTTTTTTTATTGAGTGGTGATGATGAATCTGATGTCGGATACATCCAGGTAGCTCCTTTTTCCCTTCTTAGAGGTGACAGAATGAAAAATAATTTCAATATTTCCCTTTTAATGGTCAATCCAAATTTGGATTTTGACAACTGACATGCAATTATAAGTTGAATCTAGGTGATGTTGAAATACTGAGAGGGGGTGAATCAGTATTTGCACAATAATAAAATTTTAATCAAGAGCAAGTTGCTAATCACCAATCATAACATATCATCAATGTACACAAAAACAATAAGATGCACAGTACATAGTATTTTTTACGTGGAAACCCAAGTATTGGGGGTAAAACCACAGAATCCTTTTTAAAATAAATTCGAACCAAAAACAATTGGGGTAAACAAATTTAATACAACTTTACTAGTTACAAATGGAAGGGTCTACAACCCCTTATGCTTCATCATCTACAAATGACAAGATTCTACAACAACTTAACTCACAAGATTGTGAGCCCTAGCACCACCCTACCACTCTGAAGAAAAAGAGGACTGAACCTGTGGACCTGTCAAAAACCAATCATTGAACCTACTGCTAATAATATTTTCTATCTCATCACTGCCAAGTAATCACTATATACTGATAAGTCATTTCACTGCCATACAGTGCTCATGTACATCATTGTACACCTCATCATACACAATTACTGAACAAGTAATTCTTTCACTAAACACAAGGCATGCATCGTCATGCATCATCATTATAGGTATGCATCATAGTCATATGGTATGCATCCACATCATCAAATATAAATCATCATCATCTCCGCATGCTTCGTGTATGAATCATCAACATCAAGTATACATCATATTTCATAGGTGAGCATCAGCACACTATGGTATGCATGTACATCATATTGTATAGGAGTGCATCAACATCATAGAGTGTACATCATTATCACATGCATTATCATTATAAAGTGTATCAAATCATAGCTAAAAGGTATGCAACATCATCATCATATCCTCCATAATGAATTCAAATATATATACCAATATAGAGGCTCACATACTAAGATCAAAGATGAACTCTATCCATAAGAGACATGTGCCATCAAAAGAGAAGCCTAAAAGCATGAACCATACCTTTTCAAAGATCAAAATATGAAGAAACAATAGGAAAATCAAAGTAAAATCTATATCATGACACCACATAGCCCTTGTAACAATATTTCCAGCGAGCCAAGAATTTTGTAATTCTGATTTCATATGAGAAAGTTATGCCAATTTTAGTGAAGATGCCCAAAACTTTCTCCTCCACAAAGTTTCACACTTTTCTCAAAGAGTTGCAAAATACCAAATAGAGACTTGATTGATGAACAAATGAAATGTTTGATATTCTATTTATATAGGTTGTGGAGGAAATTTAGTACCTCAAACTGGGCCTACATGCAATTCAAAATTACAAATAATTAAATTCTCTTAGTCGACTGACCCAAAAAGGTGGGGTACACCAACTTCAAAAATTCATATCTCTTCAACTGTAAGAAGTTATAGGATAATCCACATATCAACGAAAATGGATTGACAAGGAATATCTTCCTATCATGTGTTTCTTTGCAAATTCTTTGTATAATACCCTTAAATTCTTTAATTTGTTCAGGACTTCAAAGATTCCACACATAAAGGTGTCAAAGACCATGCTACCTTATGCATAAGTTCTAAGGTCAAAGGATTCACTGGACATCATCAAAGGATTGAGGGATTCAATGGTATTCACATCCACATACTTAACATTAACAAGGAGGAGGTATCCACCATATACTCATGATGTCAAGGGTATCAAGGACCCCAACACCACTAAGGTGTGAGGGTGCCTAGACGTCTCCTATGGTACCATGACCTCATTAAAAACACAAATGACTACATAATGGGTAATTTGGACTCTCTGAAGTTCTACACTTCTTCAACCCAAGGGTAGGGTACTGGGTAGGGTACTAGGGCATAGTTTGTGGTACTGCGGAATCCAAAGAAACAACTGGGGAACTATAGAAACAACTTAGGGGAACTTAAATGCTCTAAAGGGTGTACAAGGATTTTTGTATTGTCCCAAGGGATACAAGGGATTTAAACTTGGGCTTGGACAAGGTCAAAAGGTCTCCTTTGACATTGACGGAATTCTAACCCTGAAGGGCTCCTCAGGGGGCACCAAGACACACCGACATACACATGTTGTCATCAATGAAAATCTAGTCAACAAGTGGAATCACACGAGGTCAGCAAATCCACCTAGTATGTGTTGATCAGTGAGTGGTGCACGTGGGTGGAAATAGATCTTGTATACCATGGTTGTAACAAAATGAAGATATAATGGTTGTGAATAATGCTCAGGGAGTCATTTCCAATAAAAAAATGTCCATAATTCCTTAGTTGTTATGGGAAAATGACTCCTCTTAGTGCGTTTAATTCCCTTGCATATCCATGATGCACTATGCATGTTGACCAATAATATTTCAGACACCCTTGTGGTATACTCAGTCATTTTCATTAACTTCCTTTCATATTCAAGATGCACCATACATACCCATTGTTGATATGCGGAGCCTTCATCATGATTTACTTGGTCGTGTTATAGCCTGTTTTTTGTTCAGGATCTTGGTTCTTCCCACGGTCCTATGCTCTCCTTTGCTTGCACACTGGAGATCCTTACCTTTATCTCTTGGTTTTCAGTACTTGTTCATGTGCCATATCTGCTTGATTCTCTTGGACATGTTAGTGACCTATTTAATCTCTACTTAATCTCTCGTGGGGTAAAAACCAACTCTACTTGGCCCTCTTCATAATATTTTGTAACATTTTTGGGCTTGGAATATTATGAGTGATAACACAATCATTGATGCTAAAAGAATGCCTTTTTAATATTGGGTTGGGGATGGGATAGAGAGAAATAAAATTATGGGGGATTCTAGAAATATTTTGCATGTAAAGTATTCATACTGATGTTAAAGTTGAGCAATAACAAAAAATTAAGTGAAAGAGTGCCATATATTACGATGCATAGGATTGGGAAATGGGGAATGACTATTTTCGATAAAGAAATAGGGTTTTGATGATGTAGAAAATTCAATGAACAAAATCATATTTTGAATACTTTGATCAATTTTTTAGGGTTGTGTAGATGAAAAGGAACATTTTGTACAAGTTCATATCTAATTTGATCAATTAAAAACATGTGTAAGTTGAAAATTTCACTAATTTTAGTAGAGATTTTGTCCCAAACAAAATCATTGAATGGTTTTTTGAAGAAAAAAAATATGTGCATTTTATTTAAGACTAAGCTAGCCAAACTTGCACATGGTTTGTGGTTTTCTATGAGATATATATTTAGTTATTAGTTATAGGCTTGTGGACTCCTGTGATATTTCAATTAAATAAAAACCGAGTGATTCAAAGGCCCAACAATGTGGCCAAATAATAATCAAATATTAAATATCAATAGTGTAATCATATTATCATAAATTTTAACACAAAAACACAGTGTTAACAATGCAATAAAATGACTATAAATCAACATGCTATATTTTTTTAATAGTGTAACCATATTATCTTAAATTTTTTCACAATAACGTAGTGTTACCAATGCAATAAAATGACTATAAATCAATATGTTAGATGCTTTTAAACAAGTGTAATATATAAACATGAAAAGAGAGAGATCTTCAATTTTTCTTAGGTTCATTAAATGCTTATTATTTTCTTTTCAAAATTGTCACTAAGCAACACATATGCAATTCATCTTAATAATATGTTCTCAATTACTTTATGATTTACACCCATAATGTGTGACTAATTGTGCTAATATTTTACAATGCCAAAAGGAGAGGAAAAGATAACAAAGATAATGAAATTATGGTGATTGTAAGATCTCAAAAGATCAAGTATGGAAACAAAATGTGATGCCAATTCTCATATCAACAAGGATCAATATTGCTCATAACCCATGAATTGAAGTGAAGATTTAGAAAGGCAAGGTTTACAAGATTCTTTGGGAATATTTCATTAAGTGACACTAATAAGGCTACGTGCATCATCACTGCTCATAACCCATGAATTGAAGTGAAAATTAGAAAGACAAGGTGTACAACCTTCTTTGGGAATATTTCATTAAGTGATACTAACAATGCAACATGCATCAATTTAATGGTAGGATTATCTTGGGGTGAGCTATGTGATGGAGGGGGATTAGTGAGAGGGATATGGGTAGTGTTGAAGGAGGGGATTAGTTACATGGATATGGGTATGGTTTTGGGAGGGGAATTAGTGAACGGGATACGGTTAGGGTTGTGGGAGGGGGATTAGTGAGAGGGAGAGAGGGGATTAGGGGTGGGTCGTATTAATGTCACTTTAATTTGAATTCTATCCAATAAGAAATTCCTCAGTTTTGTTTCATTCATGTATCGAATAATAGAAAAAGGATTTGGACCTTAGTATTTTCATAATATTTATATCTAAACCTCATAAACAAGGAGAAATAACACTAAAATGAGAAAAGACATCGAAATAAAGATGAAATACATAATAAGTTTAGGATAATAATAGGTTATCAATAAATACTTAATAACATGTATAAAATTTTGACTATAATATATCGAAAAAAATATTATAAGAACATCACAATCAGAAGAATAGTGAGAACTATATTCTCACACATGAAAAAATTGTTCTAATTTCCAATTAACGGTTTTATAAAAAAAACTAATATCCGTAAAAATTACACCACAATGGTGTACCTCTATGTCAAAAATTCATATACAAATATCTTAATAAAAACAACATGCATCTCATCGCAATAATCAATAACACTAATGATTATGTCAAAAAGGCCTGTGAGATCATGAAAGATACTTGTATTAACCATAAAGAGATGAGAACATTAACAATTTGAAAAAAGGGCTCAAATAACATGAAATATTTTCTAAATACTTTATATAGAAGATGTCTCACAGGATGTTAAGAATATGGGAAAGAATTCCTTGATAACAAAATGAATATGCAAGATCTAGTGTTGATTACATCAAGGCCCTATCGACGAGCATATATGACCTTCTCATCCACATAAGGAAAACAATCCAATCCAGGGATTTTCTATGTTCCTAGTAGTTGTTTAGTGTGTCTGTTTTCGATGAGATTTATGGGCATATTTGTCCTACTCATCAACAGGTCTCGATGTGGAAATAATAAGAACAGTTTCTTGAGACTTCCTTTCTCTTTTAAAATATCCTACCCTGTTCCATACAACCTTTGGTGTTTGACAGTCGATTAACACTTTAGTCCATCACTTCTTTGCTTTCTTTTTCTTTGCGACAGATTTTTGTTTACTTGTGGCAGGTGTTGATGATGTGGGTTCTAGTTTAGGTATAGTGTACTGCTAACATGATATGTGTTATCTCCTAGAGTTTCCCTAGGTTGAAGGCAGGACAAGGCCACGCATGACAAGGCTCAAAATTTTACAATGTTTGAGCTAAATCAGAGAGTAAATTTATGTTTGAGACATTCTTAGAATGTATAAGGATATTTTAACTGTAAATTGTGGATATAATTGGGAATACAAAGGAAATTTTAACAGGGGAATTTGATGAAACTAATAAGTACAACTAGGAATATGAAAAAAGGATGAAATGAGGAACACAAATATTTAACCAAAGGAATCACTGACATGTGAATTTACTAAAGGCATATAATGATTGAACATACTAAGTTGTACTTAAAATAATTTAGTAATTCTGTACATATTTGCAAGGATACATGATTTTTTTCTTAAATTCAGTAGTAATCCAATTTGTAAAAGCACACACATAGAAAAATTTCCCATATACCAAACAATTACAAAACACATTAAACATCAATAGAGGATCAAAAGAACTCTGAACTATTGAGACAACATTTAACAGTTAATCTTGTAAGGAGAATCAACGACGCTCAAATCATAACAAATGATACTACACTCATTGTATTATTTTTCTCAAGTTTAGTAATACTATATTTCTCTTGCAATTATATTTGGTTTACGAATAAAGAAAGATTTGCCTGTCATTTGAAATTATTGCATTTCTACATGATTGATTGCCTTAAAGTTTAAATTAATTTATTCATCTTTTTAACTCCTAAAACACAACAATTGAAACATAGTAAATAGGGACTACCCCCCTTGACCTTTTTTAGGAGTTTGGTCTAAACATAGGAGTTAAGAACTAAGGTGACATTGGGTTCTAAACTCATAGTTTCCCTCGGGAATACACCTAGTGGTTGGAATATGTTTCCATGGTCAATATTGTTTTAGGCTATAGCATTTTTGGCGTCGTTGTCGGGGACAAGTCTCTTTGTTCCCGAAATACGACTTTTTCTTTCCTATTGATTTTGTTTTGTTTGATGAATGTTTGGAGTAGATCTTTATTATTCATTTGGTGACTCCACTAACCCTTTTGTTTTGTAATTTACAAGAAAAACAAAAATAGTTTTTGTGATAAATTTATAATGCATATCTTTCTTCTCACATGGCGACTCCATTGAAGGGATAAAACCCTGTTTCTCATAAAATTGTTGAGATTGATTTTGTAGATGACCCCATTGTTGATAGCTCCAGTCCAGTTCGAAATGCATGATTAACTCATATATGTACTATTAGTAACCATTTTGGATGACGAAGAATCCAAAGCAGAAATTTCAAATGCATATCCTCCCATTGATTTCTCAGGTATCCCTGGCTTTCTAAACCACGAGCCATGTTTTTCAAAGGAGGGAAGCATTATCTTTCCTATTTTTTTTGGAAATGGTGATTCAGTTGTCTGTTGCATCATATATTTTCTTTCATTTTTGGTAAATGATGTCAACATACTTCATCAAGATAGTAAGATGTGGGCATTTGTTAGTACACTAAGTGAGGATGCTTGGATGTGGTTTTTTGGTCTTCCTCATAAAAGCATTACGTCCCTTGAAAATTTCTTGGAAATAATTTTTAAGAGGTGGCATAATGGAGAAGAAGATATGATGAGTGCTCTAGAGAAGGCCTTTTACCAACTAAAAACGATAAGAGAACAAATTGAGCAACACCTCCATGATGATCTCAGTGAAAAAGTTTATCAAAATTCAGACATTGTTGAAGATCCTCCTCATGACCCATCAACAAAAAATATTGAAGATTGAGGATATTTTCATGATTATTTCAGTGATAATGGTCACATTTGCACCCTAGACCCACCTCAAGAAGAAACCATTATAGAGGCTTATAATGAAACTTATGAATAAATTCATGAAGTTTGTAATGTGTATGATGACACCCTCCACGTTCACCACTTATGGATGAAGTTTTGGAACTTTTTACTGCATGTAATACCTTTGAAACCAAAAATTCTAAAGATGATCATTGTGAACATGAGGAGGTTAGTTATATCCAGGAATGTGATACTAGCGATGAAGTCTCTCTCACAACTAACATAGATGGGAATGATGACTGTTGGACTTTTATTGAAAATCCAATACATGAGACTTTTGGAAATATTTTTGAGAATCCCATCTATGACATGCATAGAGAAGGGAGTGTGGATCTTGAGACTTTGGGGGATCTTGGTATGGAAGGTGAATGCTCAAATTTTCCATATGATTATTTAGAGATGTGTCATTCATAACTGTACACAAGTATTAGTAATAAAGACTTGGAGAAAGAGTACAATGAAGATCTATATTGGGTGCAATTAATGGAAGAACGGTCTCAGGTTTCATCTTCACATATAGAGGTTCCTTATGATTTGGAGTAGCTTGGGGCTTATACGAGAATTATCATTCGATAAGCCTTGTTGAATAGTGCAATGGATTAATTGATGTGCCTCACCAAACAAATGTGTATGTTAGTCCTATCCAATATTGGATAGAAGAATCCCATGGGAACACCCATCAGATTGGGAAGCGGTTTGATAACATTATCCATGCCCATGATTCCCCATCCAGCTCACCCATTCTGGATCATCACGTAGGTTTGGATTTCTTAATAAATGCATCCTTGTTTTGGTTGGTAACCAACGACAAGGCAATTTTTTTGAAGGTTGATAAAATTCCTAGGTGGTTGCATTGGATATTTGAGTTTATCTAAGCTGTTATTTTATTTTGTTTAGAGTAGGAAAATAAGCTCCTTAAAGTGAGCATTTACTTTCTTCATTTATTTTATGTATTTATGTTTCTTTTAGTTTCTAATAAAGCAACCTATGGTTCATTGGGTTTTTTCATAAAACTTGTGCTACTAAGGTTTTCTTGTCAAGTTGAGATGTTTTTATAGATGATAAGAACCAGAGATTCTGGAGTTCTCGTATCCTCTCCTCGCCCGAAGACCAGATCGAGCACATGTCCCACAGTTGGAGCCAGAATGTTGACCACCTAACCAACTAGGTGGCCAATCATGTACCACCTGCATTGAAGATGAGAAAGAAGTACCTAATGAAGTTTTTTTTTCAAGCGAGGCAACTCTTCTTCTTATCTTTTCTCCATGAAATGTTTACACCCATGCGGGGGATATTGTAATGATAGGTCAGCATAAAGGTCTAGTTTTTGTATAACTTGGTTACCTAGCACTTTATCATTAGGGAAGTCATTTCATAGAGTGTTTTTTCCCTTAGATAATTAAAATTCATTTTTAGAGATTTTAATTATCTGAGTTTTTCACTAAAAAATACCTCCAAAATGGTGAAAGACATTCTAATGATTGAGTCCATAGAGCGACTAAGGCATAGGAATGTTCTATGTAACCATGCTAGACACTATCCAGAGTCTTGCAAAATTTCATTAGGTTTTACCTAGGATTTTTTAATTTTTGGTGATTAAAAAATGTCCCTCAATATAAAAATGTTGTAATAAAAAGATGGTGAAATGGCATCTAATGCCCACAGATTGGGGTATGGGTACTCAAAATCAATGGCATGAGTCCCCCTACACCCTTGGGCAAAGTTTGAAGTCATCCGGATAGGTCTTGCTAAGGTTTTGGTCATGTTTGTCAAAGTTAGTCAAGGAAATCAGGAAAATTGGTAATTAATTGACAAACCAAATTTGGAAAAGTGCCTAAAGTCACTTATAAGGGGAAAATTAAGTTTCTAAATGTTATGTTATGTTCCTAAGGTGAATTTAGAAGAAAAAAGCCCCCCCCATGCAAGTGTTTCACAAGAATG
The DNA here is from genome assembly GCA_001517045.1 of Pseudotsuga menziesii. NCBI lineage: Eukaryota > Viridiplantae > Streptophyta > Pinopsida > Pinales > Pinaceae > Pseudotsuga > Pseudotsuga menziesii. The sequence goes on along the minus strand of LPNX010179469.1, from coordinate 161,093 downwards.
AAGATGTCACCAAAGGGGGGGCACCATCCCTCTTCATGGAAATTGAGATATTTAAAAATAAGCCAAAGTAAGGGGTCCCACTTTGGTGCCCCCCCCACTTTGGGCCTAGAATGAGGATTAAAAATATTAGATGGGAGTTTCCTCCCTATTTCTATTTGATTTCCCACCCTAGGAGGTGCCCCCAAGAGAAGTGGTCCCCCTTTTGAGCTCCCACTCTCTCATTTTGACAAGTGTATTGCATGGACTTGGACTCTCTCCTCACTCATTTCCTATTTAAGGAGGCTTCCCCTCCTCATTTAGGTTACACAAACACACACACACCCACTCTCTTTCTCGTGATCTCATTCTTTCTCTTGCTCTCTTGCCCTTACTCTTGCTTGGACCATTGTAATTTTCAGCCATTTGGCTTTGGTAATCAAAATCTTTGGAGGAATCTCGTGTCCATTGTTCCCATTGATGATTTGCTTATATGCTTGAGGAGCTACACAAGTTTGGTTGGCCAACGAAGCATACTTATTTGCTTTGGTAAGATTTATGGTATTTGCATTCTATAAATTTTGTGAGTTTTCATTCTTGTAGCAAAAGAAGTTCATATATTTTCTAGTTTGAAGTTTATGATTTCTTTGCTCATTATTTGATTCTCACCTTCTAGTAGTTGTGTAGTGAAAATCTTATAAGTTGTAGGTTATTTGGATTGAAGAGTGGGATTCCCTGGTTGGATGCCCCATTGCTTCACTTCTTGAAGAACAAAAGACCAATTTTCCCTTTCTTTACATACACATTTCTTCATTTTAATTTTAGTTTGTTGAGTGTTTTAAATCTGATTCTAACCCTTTTATACTCAAGTTCTTTCAAAATTATTCATTTGGCAACTTTGTGTAAATTTTGTATATATATTGCACTAACATACTAACTTCTCCAAAGTGGTTTTGGGCACATTTTATCATTTTTTGTTTGCTGGTTTTTAGCAGGTTGGTGACAAAACAAGGCAAAACTCTGTTAAATTTCAGCCATAGAAGGGTGCAAATGCTACCCCAAAGGAAGAGCTTCAAGGCCATCACAAGAAAAGGGTGAAAACACTATTTTTCCTACTTCTTTCTTATTTTTCTTTATGCTGAAATTTCAGCCATTGTAACAAGTCCAAGAGAGTCCAAGACTCTTGGACTTGATTTCTTATTTTGCATTTTCAGTTAAATCGAGTTTTATTTATTTTCCATCCATTGCTAGCAAAAGAAGTTGGGCTTGACCACTTTTGCATAAGCAATTGTTGATTGACGTGGGTTTAGATTAGTTAGAGTTTCATTTTTTTTTGTCGACACCTTGCAAGTGATTTGGCTATGCCATCGTTGCAAAATCGTGTCGGCTAGCATTCTATTTTTGTTATTTCATTTTTCCACACCTTGCAAGTGATTTGGCTTTGCCATCCTTGTGAAATTGTGCTGGCTTGTATCTTTCTTTCTTTTATTTTTATTTACCCACACCTTGCAAGTGATTTGACTATGCCATCCTTGCAATATCGTGTTGGGTTGCATTTTTAATAATTGTTAAATTCTCCATTTCGTTTAAAATAAACCTTGCCCCAATCTTCTCCCCGTATTCACTCCCCTTGTCAGTTGATCCGACCCTAGGTGACAAGAAAGGGAGAAGATTCAAGTTGGCTAGAACAATAGGCATTTCAATCCATTATTGAAAGACTGAGAAAAGAGGATTAGTGTGTGGAGCTAGAGGGGTAGAGGTCGTTGGGGGCCTTGTGGCACTTTGTGTCCTCCTGTTGAGCACCTAGCTAGTTCTTGGGTTTGACTTATGGAGCTAGGAGGGAGCCTTGTGCTCTCTTGTTGAGTACCCAACAATTTCTCTTAGCTAAGGGATAAGGGTTGGAGGTAGACACATTAGTTAGTTGAATTATTTTCTCGTGCAAACACATTAATCCCTAAGTTGAAGAAATACCTTAAATTAAATTAAAATCTATTGGACCACTTGCACAACATCACGATCTTTCATTTTATTTACTATTTCCGTCATCTTTCATATGGTTTAGTTCTACTTCAAGCTCATCTCATACACTTTAGTTCATTTGCTTAAAGTATTTTACATTTGATGAATGTGATCTTTTGATTATTATGGTGAACGAATAATTTAGCGCAATTTGTGCATTTATGCAATTTCATTGTAATCTTTGCTTGTGACTCCATAGCCTGATTCAGGAAGGCACTAGTTTAGTAATACTATATTTCTCTTCCAATTATATTTGGTTTACGAATAAAGAAATATTTTCGTGTCATTTGAAATTATTGCATTTTTGCATGATTGATTGCCATAAAGTTTAAATTAATTATTCATCTTTTAACTCCTAAAACACAACCTTTGAAACATAGTAAATAGGGTCTACCCCCCTTGACCTTTTTTAGGAGTTGGGTTTAAATGGAGGAATTAAGAACTGAGGTGACATTTGGTTCTAAACTCATAGTTTCCCTTTGGAACACACATAGTGGTTGGAATACTTTTCCACGGTTAAGTGTGTTTTAGGAAACAACATAATCCATACTAGCATGTTTACAATGCATTTTGAACATGGAACATAGGATTTTTACATCTCAGTATACATGGCTTCACTCTCATCACACAATCCACACATTTACAGTTTATACATCATATAGTCTAGGGATCAAGACTAGGACATTACATTTCGCAAATGGATGGGAAAAAATCTACACCAACTTAGCCTAGAATTATACAAAAAATTACATTTAGTCCCATTAAAAGACTATGCTTATGTTGATGGATGTTGCATAAGCTTTCTATGAAGGTAATTTATTAGGATCTCTATAGGATCCTATAATTGGTTATATTAGGTTTATTTTTCAATGCTCCGTTAAATCTTATCTTTCAAACATTTCAAATATTGGTGGCCAAGTGAAAACCAAATAATCTACACCAACTTTACCTAGAATTATTCAACAAGAGCAAGATCATGCAATCAAACAAACAATCTAGATAGGAGAAACATAATAAGAGTGAAATTAAATCAATGATTTCCTATAATTATACAACAAGAGTGGGACTGTGCATTCAAAATGCACGATCTTACTCACTCTTGTTGTATAATTCTAGGACATCATTTGATCTTCCTCCCGTATAAGAGGTTAAATTGCAGTTGAATGCATGGTCTTACTCACAGTTGTTGTATAATTCTAGGAGATCATTCCATCTTCCTCTTGGGTAAGAGGTTAAATTGCAACCCGGGGCAATATCTAGTCTCATGTATGGGACTAGGGCTAGATTCTACTTGAATGCACTAGACCCTAACACTATAGCCTCAAAGATGATAGTAGATGATACCGATCTTCTTGTGGATACTATCTATGCTAAAACCACTTTTCCTTCTTAGTGTATGACCTAAATCTGCTTATAATTTGCTAAGAGCTTCCCTTCCTCTAACACAAGGAGACATGTTAATGACCCATGATCTGAAGACATTGGGTAGGAATAGAAGTTTCCCCTAGAATCCACCAACATATTATTATAGGTGGCTAGATTTTATTTACACATAATAATATCATTGGATATCAAAGTTTTGAGATTGTATCAATAAAGACTAAACTAATAACCTTAAATTTTGTTAAAAAAAAAACCAATAACCATGAATTTTGTAAATTTAATATTAACACATTTTATTTATAAATAAAATAATAACCTTAAATTTTGTAAATGTCATCTTATTTTCATTTGTAACATTCAATAACACATTTTGTTTTGTAACCTTCAATAACACATTTTGTTTGAATGAGTTGTTCATACGTGCAACGTTGGATCATGTGAGCGTGGTGAAGGGAGCAAAACTCTATTTGTTGCCACTCATGGTACCGCCCACAAACAAAAAACCTTTTCACTTTAATTTGTGTTTCACACTCTGGATCATTCCCCCTCGTTACGAGTCACCCTTTCCATTCTTCACACCTCTGGAGAGTCACAACCCAACAAAGACAACTGCAATTTCCACAAATTGAACAGATCAGACGCTCAAATTCCCTGGCCTTACCCCGTGTCTCAAACCTCGTATGGCCCAAAACTTTGAGCACGGAGACTGAAAAAAAGGGTGAAAACCCACGGCAGAGGCAGCGTAGAACAAGGGAAAACCATGGCGGATGCAGACGATGCGGCTGTCCGTTTACATGCAGTCAACGAATACAGGAAGAAGCTCCTCCATCACAAGGAGCTCGATGCCAGAGTTCGCACACGTATGTTATTTAAAACTTAGGCATCAAACTCGTTAGGTTATTTTTCACGATAGCTTTATGGCAAAATTTACTAAAATACGGAATTTTTAAGTCTCTTTACTTTCCTCTTAACGTATATTGAAATTTCGATGCTTTGTACTGTGCGAGTACATGCAAATATGATTTCATGGTAATTACACGGGATACTTATTTCGTAGGGTTAAATTTACTTGTAATTATGCAAGCTTAAAATACATATGATTTAGTGCGTACTTTAAGTCACAGAAACAACTCTAACCTGGAAGAACTTTTTGGAATATATCCTGTCAGCTACTCGATTAAGACCAATGCCCGTTTCTACATAATGCCGACTTTAGATAACAAAATCCACAGAAGTTACTCTGTACGCGTGCTACTTAAATTGCCACGGTCCCTTGCACAAGTTATTCAGGTTTGCAGGCTAGAATTTTCCGTGCCTTAAAATTTAGGGTGGAATGGTTCTGTGTGACGTTTCTTTTCATTTGCAAGATAAGAGCAACCGGCTGTTTCGAAATATTTGCTAAAACTAGACAATTAAACGAGATAATTAAAGGATCTTTGTAGCAAGTGCTCTTAATCTGAAAACGAAAGATTTTATTGCAGCGTTTCGTTAGGGGAGGAACATCTGTAGTCATTTTATGAATAGTGAACAGGTTTGATTCTGGGATTCTGGAAACACGTTAAGTCCGATATATATTATAATTACTAATGAGATAGTTTGACGAAGTGGAAGCAACTTAAAGGTTAGTCAGAAATAGGCAACACTTATGTTATGATCAGGAGAATTCCTTACACCTGTCACTGCAAAGTTTCAAACAAAGGGTCTAACATATCCACGTGTGCAGGAAAATATACGAATTCTCTATTATTGGAATCACACAGTGAGAAGCTTGATAAGGAGCAATATGGTAATGAGGATTTTTGTTTTGGTTAGGCTAATGCAAAATTACAAGATTTCAATAGAATACAATAAAGTGCACTATTCTGTCTGAGTGTCCAAACTGTCTGGACTCTGAATGCACCTCACTGGAACTTTGCGAACTTTTTGCCAAGGCAAACTTTGACAGTCCTATAGAGACTAGAGCAAGCATATTCAGCACATTTCAAATGTAGATTAATTTTCAAACTTTTTCAAAACCTCTTATATTTTCATGAACAGGATACAAGAATCTAAACATAATAATCCCTATAAATTAGATTGCCCTAGGAAAAGGGAAAATATCTTTAAACAAAATGCATTATCTTGGCTAGTGAAGGAAAGGACAAATAATCAGATTAAATTATTGTAAAAATTGCATTACCTTAGAGAAAAAAATGCACTCTAAGGTGCGGGAAATCTACTGAAACTTTTTGAAACCCAATTGGTTCTCAATATACTGAACAATCGACAACCCTCCAAATTTTATATTGTACAAGAAAAAGTTAAAGTTTCAGGATCTAATGTACTATCTATTTTCTTTACTCGAGTGAAAGACCACAAAAAAGGAGAAAGAGAAAGGAAGAGTCCCCAAAAGCAACCGATAGCCAAAGAAAGGGTTTTCATAAACAATTAAGTATTCAACAAAATGGCAAAAGTGAGACCTATATTATGATTCTGACTGCTGGTGACTGAGTGTAGTAATCAATCAAGCCTTTTAAGTGGCTACATCTTTCTTTTCCATTTATTCTGAAGGTTTGCATTGTAGATTATGATGCCAATGACATGGAAATTTGGAGAACTATCTTAGGAGTTTGATAGGTTGTAACTTTATAATTACTGGCCTTGAATATCTTACTAGGCCAAAATTTTCAACTTGGCTCTTTCCTAAACCTCTTACAAGTTATTGGAGGCTAAAGATAGAGGGAAACAAAGGTAAGAAGCACATACAAGTTAAATCAATTAAAGGCATATTTGGAGCATTAAACAACATAGTGCTTTCACGTTGCTCACGGGAAAGGAAAAAAACGATAGAGTTCTTACCAGTATGTTATAGCGTATTTATGGAATAAAGTAGTTAGTGTTTGTATGCTGAAGATTATATATAACAAATAAAAGATGCACCTATAAGTCTAGTGGTGTACTACTTTTGTGACTAGTTGCAACTTGTAGGTGTGACGGATTATACAAACAATATTTACGGGACTTGGTTATCTCCACACATAGTTATGTGAAATTAAACCAGCGTAGATCCAAATCCTAGGCTCTACCAAGCACCGAGATGGATAAAATCTCTCGAGGTGCAAACCTCTTCTTAGATATCCATTGATTTGATTCAAACCAAAAGACACATCTTTTTATTTAAGGTCCACATATAATATTTTTATTATTAATATTTAATATTATTTATGGCCGACATATAATATTTATTATTATTATTTATTTTGTTAGGAACGAACATTGCATCATTTCCCCACACATGGTTTTAAAACCATATGCAAGACCCTCCTACAACCATGGGTTGTTTAGGAGGCCTTGCACATGGTTTTAAAACCATATGCAAGACCCTCCTACAACCATGGGTTGTTTAGGAGGCCTTGCACATGGTTTAAAAACCATGTGCAAAGCCTCCTAAACCGTGTACAATAAAACCATGGGTTGTTTAGAATGCCTTGCACATGGTTTTAAAACCATGTGCAATGCCAACATTCTTTTGTGGATAATTCAATTTTGTGTTTTTTTCTTGACCCACATATTTTTTTTATGGATAATTAAATTTTTTACTTTTTTATTGTTTTGTTAGGTAGGAAGATTCCAACATCTCCCCAATATTAGATTGTTTTTGTGGCCGACATTTATTTTGGCCTATTAGAAAAAATATTTTTTATTAATAAAAATAATGTTATTAAAGTGATATTATTTTTTATTTTGGGTTACAAGATCTCTCCCATAATATTCACTATCACTATTATTTTTTGGCGACATGTTACAAACGTTACATCACGTTAGAAGATCTCTCCCATAATATTCACTATCACTATTATTTTTTGCCGACATGTTATAAACGTTACATCACGTTACAAGATCTCCCCCATACTGGGCTGTAGAGCGCCTCTTGGCGCAATAAATATGAAGATATATAGAAGTTATTATTGTATCTCTTAAAAAGGACTAAATATGAGTGAAAGGGACTAAATATGAGTCTAGGGGTTTATTAGCACGAAATGATATTTGGAATATATCCTTTTATGGGAAATGCCTTTTCATGATATACTATTTTTTAAAGTTATATAAACTGTCGTTGCAACTTCGTGTTAACCACTATAGAAAACATGGTTTGATGACCAGAGTTCCCTTGATGAAACAAAATTTTGCTTCTAGAGCCATTACAAAGGATCCTACTTTCATATCTATACTATGAATGTATATTTGGAATATATCCTTTTATGGGAAATGCCTTTTCATGATATACTATTTTTTAAAGTTATATAAACTGTCGTTGCAACTTCGTGTTAACCACTATAGAAAACATGGTTTGATGACCAGAGTTCCCTTGATGAAACAAAATTTTGCTTCTAGAGCCATTACAAAGGATCCTACTTTCATATCTATACTATGAATGTATATTTGGAATATATCCTTTTATGGGAAATGCCTTTTCATGATATACTATTTTTTAAAGTTATATAAACTGTCGTTGCAACTTCGTGTTAACCACTATAGAAAACATGGTTTGATGACCAGAGTTCCCTTGATGAAACAAAATTTTGCTTCTAGAGCCATTACAAAGGATCCTACTTTCATATCTATACTATGAATGTATATTTGGAATATATCCTTTTATGGGAAATGCCTTTTCATGATATACTATTTTTTAAAGTTATATAAACTGTCGTTGCAACTTCGTGTTAACCACTATAGAAAACATGGTTTGATGACCAGAGTTCCCTTGATGAAACAAAATTTTGCTTCTAGAGCCATTACAAAGGATCCTACATTCATATCTATACTATCTATCCCAAACCAAAATAATCAGACTTGTGAATCGAGATAACACAAAATTGATAAAGGAGAAATGTGGTTGCAACAATAGCTAGAGATTGAGGGAGTTCTACCTATCATGTATCGGTCTGCACACTATTTTGTAGCTGGTTCTTCTTCAATGTACATCATATACTTGTGGTTGGTGACTCAACATGTCCTCTCGTAGTGCCTTTGTGTTGAATAACCTACCTTTTGAAAGCCACCTCCACTTGCAATGAGTAATTGCTGTCTAGAAACCTTATTGTTACAATTGATTCATCAAGGAATTTCATCACTTCCCAGTTTAAATTTATTTTCCCTTGAGCAAATGCATCCTCCCTTTCCTTCCCTTTCTACTCTAAATCATTTTTCTTTCAAATAGTTGTCTAGGTGTAGTAGTGCATCGAGAATTTGTTTGTTGGAAACTTTGCTTTTTATCCTTTTGTCAGATATGAGGGTATGTATCTCAAGGACTTTCTGCTCCATAAAATTCTCGAGGCATTCTTGCATGATGAAGGGGTTGGAGGATTGAGATTGTCCCCTCCTTAGCTTAGCTGATCCTGTGTTCTTGTAGAATGGACCTCCCTCTTGTGTCTTCTTCCTCCTCTATAATCTTAGGACGTTTCCGTTGTGCTCATCCAAATTGCAGTGCCAGGTAAACTAATTACAAAATGCAAAGAAGAAAGATGACAAAGAGTCAGAGGTTATATGGTTAATTGCCATGGTTGCAATGTATTGAAGGGACAATTGTGTTAAAATTCCTCAAGACATGGTAACAATCCTAGGTTGATTTCTAACCTACCCACTTAGGAAAACAAAAGACAAAAATCTCTATCAAAACTGCAATCTGATTTTTGCTAGGAACTGAAACACATCAAGCTGAAGAAAGTAGCAGCAAGCACGGATGTTATCAAACTCGACTGGTCACTGAACCATTGGAACCCTGTTAACCCCCAGTTGTGCTTGCACTGCTGGAGGGTTAGGATCCAGCAAGATTCTATCAGGCTGGCCGCTGGTCACGTTGTCTGTGATCCTTGCTTGCGCATTGATCAGGAGGGCCACATGGCATGGATATTCATGTATTTTGGTTTTGTAAAGGAAGCTAGTCCAAATGAGACTGCTTATCTGCCTTTGGTTTTTGCGTTCTTTGAGCATGCCTATTGTTATTATTTTTTGTTTTATGTGACAGGTACAGGGTCAATGACAAATACTCAAGCAAGTGATGAAGATGGTGGTCAAAAGTTTGGTGGAGATGAGTGTTGAGTAAGAACAGTATCTAAGCAGATAAAGTGCTTCTCTTGATGACAATTTGGCGGTTATTCATAAGTTTTCAGTGGGTATATTTGGTATTTGGAGTGACCTCTGTTGGGTTAGCCATGCAGATTTGTCATAGGCTTGAAACTTTGATTTGCTGGCCTATACCAATCTTGTCATTCTTGCTGATGTTGCCAGCTCTAGAGCCTAATACAAGCCACTTTTCTGATTTTTTGAGAAATGAGTTCTCAGTGGTTGTGAAATGGTTGTTTTTTTGCTCTATATTTATCGTCATAGTTAAACTTATCGAATAAAGAGGCCCCCACATCAAATAAGGCTGAAGGTACAAGCAGAAAAGGCTGAAACTTTTTCTTTAAAAGTTTGATATAATCATTAATGTCTTAGTCTGACAGAACACAGAAGCAAGTTTCCTATCAACAGGTTGTCAAAACAGAGGGAGCAGCATATGAATATCAAGGAGAAAAGCGGATACTGAATCTGAGGGAGCAGTATATTAGGTATGGTGTTTGTGAAGAAACAATGATAAACATGCCCTGGAACAGATTTTGAAGGGTCTTTATGCACAAAAACCAGCACCTGGGATTTTTCCTAGGCCTGTAATATCTCGTAAAGGAGCGGCGAGACCAAAGAATTTGTGGTTTGGACAGCGCCCTGTAGCATTTGCTGTCATTTAAAGCACATCCTCACCTAATGGCAGGCCTTAAGAGAATCTTATAGGTTGCAGCTGCATAACCACAGTTATCTGGTCCATTAAAACAGACCTTTGAAACAGCAAACACAAGGATACAGCCTAGCTGAGCAGCATGTTTACATTCAACCACCGGATGAGTTTTTTTTTACAGCAGAGGGGGGGGTGCACTTATCATTTCCCACATTGCTGCTCCAAACTAGAGAGAAGGCGCACCCTGGGTCCTTATTGGAAGTGTTAAACAAGCAGATAAACATGGCCCTGATCTACATGTAAAACTAAAGGTGGACTAAACGATGATCTTAGCATGAACAGCAGACAGTTAAAGGGCACATTTGACTTGAACAAGCAGCTGATGTGTTTCAGGTAGGGCACACCTAACCATACACGAGAATTCTAACTAGTGAGGGGCGCATGCCTTAGCAAATTCAAGGTTAAAGAATAGTACACTTCAGTTAAAAGGTGCAAATGCATGGAGGATAGTGTCAGTCGAATGGGGGCTCAGCTACTCATGCACGCAAAACAAGTTCACTCCAGTTATAGGGTGCACATGTATGTGTTGAAATTTAACATGTGTATGATAATTATAAAATTTGCAGACTGTAATAGAGATAGTACAATTGAACACAAGCGTTTTCACGGGGAAACCTTTTATGGACAAAACCCCAAAAGCATTAATAATTCATCCTCTAAATGAGATGACTGAGTTTGTACATGAGCAGAGATAGTTACATCAATTTTGATCACAGAACTCTTAGATGAATGTAGATAAAGATTACCCGGCCAAGCTGTCACACTGTGTTCTTCCAGTCTATAAGAAGTTGATCTGTGGAAGCCCTAGCAGGCTCACCATTCACTGCTGCCACCTTTACTGCTGCTACCGAGGTCTGTTGGTAGCCTGCTGCTACACTGTGGACTGCTGCGGCTGCTACCGAGGTCTGTTGGTAGCCCTAGCAGCTACCCTGTGGACTGCTACTGCTGCTACCGAGGTTTGGTAGCCCTAGCAGCCTTACCAATAGCTGCTGCTACCACTGTGAACTGTAGCAGCTGTTGCTGCTACCTTCGTGGGCTGTTGGCAGCCTGCTGCTACCCCAGACTCCTCATTGTGAACTCTGCTGCTGCTGCCGTGAAGGAGAAAGCCCTAGATAGCCACCGAAAAATTTCTCAGTTCAAAAGATGCTGCGATGGAGGAGAAGAGGAACCACAACTTGTCTTTTTGGAGCAGTGAATGATCTTGGATGATGATGAAATGATTATAAGTATAACTCTTTTTTATTTATAGTTCATCAAACATAAGGTGTTTCCACATAATTAGGAGGTTGACCTTAGGGGTTTTATTCTTCTTTTTCATCTTTGACCATTGACTTTTAATCTTTTGTGGTCCATTGGTCTTTTAGTCTTTATCTTTGAGACACTTGGACCTTCATTTGATGGTCACTTGAACCAATACAAATCGTGCTGGGGTTTTTTGGTCCTTCAAGTGATTTTATGACCACAACAACTCATTTCAAGAGTTTTTCAAGGTCCGCATGGTCCATTCATGCCCACTCAAAGTGCAGCTTCATAAATAAGGAGGATTATTAAATGCTTTATCTCATTTTCCTCGTTGCCACCAAGATCAAGTGCTAGGTCTTTCAACCAGGGGTAGCTAATCCCTGAGAAGGTCTCATAGCCCATATATCAAGGAGAGGAGTGCATCACTTGCCCAGACCTAGTCTAAGGCTTATGGTGATGACCTGGTAATTGACCAGGTGCCTCGGGCCCAGGTTGCATGAGATGACTCAATGTCGATTACTTGGTAACTGACCAAGCGCCTCCATTCTCCTAGGGAATGGCCCTCGGCCCCAGGCTGAGGTCTCAGTGCCAGACTGGGTTGATTTCCTGGTAACTGACCAGGTGTCTCCATTCTCCCAGAGAATGACCCTCAACCCTAGGTTGAGGTCCCAGTCCCAGACTGGGTTGATTTCTTAGTAACTGACTAGGTGCCTCCATTCTCCCAGAGAATGCCCCTCAGCCCCAGGCTGAGGTCCTAGTCCCAGACGTCCCAGACTGGGTTGATTTCTTGGTAACTGACCAAGTGCCTCCTCCATTCTCCCAGAGAATGGCCCTCAGCCCCAGGCTAAGGTCCCAATCCCAGACTGGGTTGATTTCCTGGTAACTGACCAGGTGCCTCCATTCTCCAAGAGAATGGCTCTCGATGCTGCTTAGGAAAAATCAACACTCCCTCTCAGTGAGAGAGGTATTTTCTGTAATGCCAAGCTTGTCATGAAAGTACATAAACTTTGCTGATGTTAGAGGCTTGGTCAATATGTCTGCAATTTGTTCATTTGTACGGATGTATTGAAGCTTCAAGGTACCTCGCTGAACTAAGTCTCTGATGAAGTGATGCTTCATTTCGATGTGTTTTGATCCGTCGTGGAACAGTGGGTTCTCTAAAAGCTTTATGCAACTCTGATTATCACAATGAATAATAGTTGACTCAAGCTTTCCACCAAAGAGGTTAGAGAGAAGTTTCCTAGGCCATACTACTTCTCTGCAGGCATCACTGACAGCAATATACTTAGCTTCAGCTGTGCTCTGAGCTATGGAATCCTGTTTCTTGTTGGACCAAGAGATCGTTGCTGATCCCATACTGAAGCAGTATCTTGATGTGCTTTTCCGGTCTACTGCACTACTAGCCCAATCAGAGTTAGCATATGCAACTAACATTACTCCACTACTGGAGGTATACTTGAGCCCATAAGTAATAGTACCTCGCAAATATCTGAGCACATGTTTAGCAGCTACCCAATGTATGTGATTCGGTTAGGACATGAACAGACTCAATGCATTTACTGTATAACAGATATCTGGTCTCGTATGCACTAGATACATCAAGGATCCAATGAGTTTTCAATACCTAGTAGGATCCACAACCTTTGAACAAGTGGCTGAGTCACGTAAATTCTTCAAGTTTGTTGTCATGGGTATGCACATGGGCTTGCAGTCTTGCATTCCAAATCTTTGCAAGACGTTAACTGCATACTTTCCTTGTGACATGAAGATCTCATCTGGCTTTTTCTAGACCTCTAAGCCAAGAAAATAGTGCATCAGACCTAGATCCTTCATTTCAAATTCAGAGGTGATCTCCCTCTTACATTGAGCTATCAATAGTTCCTCTCCAGTAAGGAACAAGTCGTCCACATACAGAACTAGGATCAAGTGATGATTATGAACAACCTTAAAGTATAGGTTGGAGTCAATAGTACTTTTGGAGAACCCCAAGCTGCGAAGATAGCTATCAATTCTTGCATACCAAACTCTTGGGGTCTGTTTGAGCCCATACGTGGCTTTCTTCAGTTTACACACATGAGATTTCTCCCCATGAGTCACAAAGCTTTCTGGTTGCTCAATGTGGATTTCTTCTTCAATTTTGTCATTAAGGAAAGCTGTCTTTACATCCATTTGGCAGAGTTTCCATCCAAAGACAACAACGAGCGAGATGATTGTTCTGATGGTGGTATATCTGACGACGAGAGCAAAATTTTCGTCATAATCTATGCCTTCTTTTTGAGAGAAGCCATGTGCCACAAACCTTGCTTTATATTTTTCAATGCTGCCACCAGTGACATGTTTGATTTTGTAAAGCCATTTAAACGTTACCACAGACTTACCAATTGGTCTAGGGACAACTTCCCACACATCATTTTTCATAATTGATCTATATTCTTCGATCATGGCATCATTCCATACCTGTAGACTTGCTGTTTCTTTGTATGTGGAGGGTTCTGCTTCAATGAGCTTGCTCATAAGGCCTGATTACTTCTGGGGCTTTATGTTTTCTCTGAAAGTTTCGGGAGGAGCTTTATGCTTCTTAGCTTCTTGCAACGTTTATCGGAACCAGGTAGGTCTTCTTTTGGAAGGAGGAGCCTCAAGTAGTTCTTCAACTGGTCTTTCTGATTCTACGGGCACATCTGAAATTTGAGGCTCATTTTCTTCTTCCTCCCTCTGAACCTTTGAATGAGGAGAATCTAGAATTTTGGAGGGAGATTGTTCTGTATCTTTTGGAAGCTCTTTTGAGTGGCAGAACACAGCTTCCTCATGGAATATCACATCTCTATTGACTTCAATGTACTTTTGTCCAAGAACATAGATGCGGTAAGCTTTCGAGCTTTCACTGTAACCAACAAATGTTCCTTTCTTTTCAGAGGGCTTTAGCTTATATATCTTTTCTTTTGGCACATGAATATATACAGGAGTGCCAAAGATCCTCATGTGATCAATTGTGGGTTTCTTGCTCGTGAATACTTCTTCTAGAGTCTTTTCCCCCAAGATGGCATGAGGGTTTCTGTTTTAAATGTAAACAACAGTACAGGAAGCCTCAACCCACAGAGATAAAGGAAGATTGAGGTCACACAACATAGCTTTGGCAGCTTCACATATTATTCTATTCTTCCTTTTTGCAACCCCATTCCATTGAGGGTTGTATGGCATTGTTAGCTCCCTCTTGATTTTTGCTTCTCGGCAAAAATCATCAAACTCATTAGATTCAAATTCACCTCCATTGTTTGACCTCAAGATACGGATGTGTCTTCCTGTCTGGTTTTCAATTAGATCCTTGAATTCCTTGAACTTATCAAAAGTTTCACTTTTAACCTCTAGAAAGTAAATCCAGGATTTGCAAGAGTAATCATCTATGAACAATACATAGTACAAACAACCACTCAAAGAAGGTGAAGACATGGGTCCACATATGTCAGAATGAATCATGTCCAAGATCCCTTTATATGTACTGTTACTTTTAGAGAATGATTTCTTGGTATTCTTGCCTAGAGCACAACCTTTGTAAACACCACTATGTTCATGAGAAAACTTAGGCATACCTGTAACCATCCTTTGAAGACCAGGGAGAGCTGTATAATGAAGGTGTCCAAACCTGCGATGCCATAACTCACACGGGTTGATTGTGTTGTGAACCAATGCTTGAGTGGAGTGTCCGGATGCTTTGCAAAGACCTCCCTCTCAAACTCCAATCAATTCACCTGAACTTAACTTTTCATTCTTTGCCCATAGTAGAACCTTTTTGTCCATGAAGATAACTTTTTAGCCTTTATCTTCTAAGCCAACAATTGAGAGGAGATTCTTCTTCAAGCCAGGGACATATAGTATGTCTTCGATATGCAAAATAGTCCTCGAGTCAAGTTGTAATGATACTGAGCCAACTCCTTTGATTTTGTAGGTGGTATCATTTCCAAGTTCTACTTTGTAATGTCCTCTTCCAGTTAGGCCTTAAGGCCCAAAACCGCTAACCTATGTGATTCCTGTGGGTTCGAGCGGTTACTGACAGCTAGGGAATCAGTTAAGGACTGATGCCATCCATAGAAGATCTAGGGCATCATCATTTGGTCAAGAAGGGCCACCGGGGCCAAAGGCCACCTTCGTGCATGCCATCCTAGCATTATTTAATAATGCATGCACTCTTTAAGTCTCCATCTGCATGTATGCAAGTCAACGACAAATTAGAAGATAAAGTGACCTAATTAGGTCAAAGATTAGGTTTTGCGCAGTTGAACTTTATAAATAGAGGATAAAGTGAAAGGAGACTTCACTTTTGATTATGATTATTTTTGGGAGCTCTTGGATAGCAGCACAGCGTGCAGCACAGCAGTTGGGGTTGGAGACGGAGTATTCAGCTAACAGGATTTTGGCAGTGAAACATCTGTCCTAGTCTTATTCCGGGTAAGCCATACAGGTTCACCACTTGTTCTTCATTCATTCATCAGTTATCTAGTACATGGTATAGATCGTTGCAGGGACACGTGTGCAGCCATAAGAGGGGGTTTTCAGCCAGAAAGCCCTAATCAGCTGTTGGGCCTTCAGATCTCAGTTTCCTTCCGAAACTCAGGCACCATTCTCATCATCAGCTTCATACTCTGGTACCCGGTGATTATCAGATCCACTAGGGCTCATCCGAAGTAGTTATTAGCAGTTTCGGGGTTCCAGGGACGTGAGTAGCTGCCTATCTGAAGCAATTCGCTACCCTGCCTAGAGGTCTCAGAACCTCCGCATGCATCAGGCATTCTCTCCGGCACTGAAAAACTATCAATCCGGCAAATTTGCAGTTCCATCGGACACCTCCTTCCTTGAGGGCGTCACCCTTTTCTGACTGGGGCGTCTTGTTGCTGGGGGTTCACCTGAAGCAGAGGAGATCCGCCTATTTCCGATCCAGTTCTCAGTGCTTGCATACTTTCTCCGGAGCAGTCTAGCCGGCTTATCAGTGGTAAGTGTTCATTCTATCTCGCAAACCCTAACCCTAATTTTTCCTATAAAATAGGGATTTTTGCGTGGCAGTTTGCATGCCCAGTTGTATCAGCATATTTGTTTAAAAATAGAAAATATCGGGATTTGGGATATTACATACTTGATTGGCAAACTTCTTCTTCCCGTAGCTTGTAAGAGCTTCATAGAATCCTGTCATATGTCTTGAAGCTCCACTATCCACTAACCAAGAGTTAGCGTGATGGATCCTGAGAGGGCAGAGATCAAATAGCATTCTCTTCTTGATTCTTCTTCTTTGGAAGACTTAGCATTCTTCTTCTTTTGCTGTAGATGCTTGAAATCTTCTTTTGAACCTTCTCTTTGGCTGCCTGCAGTCCTTGGCATAATGTCCCTTCTTGTGACAGTTAAAACATTCTATTTTTGATGCATATAATTGCTTACCTTGTGGTTTCTTTTCTTTCTTCATTGGAGGGAAAGGTTTCTTGAACTTCTTTGTCTTGGCTGTAAGGGAAAGGTTCCCTTCCTTAGCACCATTAGTTTTGCTTTGAATTATGCTTTCTTCTTCCAAACAGTCATGCCAAAGTCTATCAAAGTTTGGCTTAGTTTCGCGTCCACTTATAGTAGCCAGAAAGGTTTCCCAAGAACTAGGAAGACCATAAAAAACAATTTGGACAAGATCATCATCATCTTTTGGGATACCAATGGCAGAAAGTTGATCTTTTACCTGGGCAATTTTTGTGATGAAGGGGGCCACACCTTCATCTTTTTCCATCTTTAATGTACAAAGTCTCTTCTTTAGTACTCTCTTTTGACTGGGTGCTTTCTTCTTGTATAGATTTGTCAAGGTGTCAAAACATTGTTTGGCTGTCTTTAGTGGGGTTATGGCAGGCATCAAGGTCTCCTTAACTAAGTCATAGATAATTCTTTTTGCCTTGGCTTGCTTTTTCTTAAAGGCTATTCTTCCTGCATTAGTTGTAGGTTCTTCTATAGTATTGATGACCAAGTCATCAAGATCGTTTTCTTCCAAGGTGGCCATAAGCCTTGCTTTCCATGAATTGTAGTTGGCTGACCCTTCAAGTCTTTCCTCTGGTTTGAAGGTGTTGGAAGCCATCTTTGATCAATAAGAAGTCTACTATCTCAGTCTGCAATTGTCCCAAGGTCTATGGAGGCCATAGTGGTATGCTCAATCACTGTAAACTTCACATGCAAATCTCTGATACCATGTTGAAATTTAACATGTGTATGATAATTATAAAATTTGCAGACTGTAATAGAGATAGTACTTGAGATTTTAACAGTAGTAAAACATTTGCAGCAATAAAACAATCATCCACACAATTGAACACAAGAGTTTTCACGGGGAGACCTTTTAAGAACAAAAACCCCAAAGCATTAACAATTCATCCTCTAAATGAGATGACTGAGTTTGTACATGAGCAGAGATAGTTACATCAATTTTGATCACAAAACTCTGAGATGAATGTAGATAAAGATTACCCAACCAAGCTGTCACACTGTGTTCTTCCAGTCTATAAGAAGTTGATCTGTGGAAGCCCTAGCAGGCTCACCATTCATTGCTTCCACCGTGGACTATGGGTAGACTGTTGCTGCCACCGTGACTGTGAGTGGCCTGCTGCCACCTTTATTGCTGCTATCGAGGTTTGTTGGTAGCCTGTTGCTACCCCATGGACTACTGCTGTTGCTATCGAGGTCTGTTGGTAGCCCTAACAACTACCTCATGGACTGCTACTGCTGCTACTGAGGTTGGTAGCCCTAGCAGCCTTACCAATAGCAGCTGCTACCACCGTGAATTGTAGGAGCTCTTGCTGCTACCTTCGTGGGCTGTTGGTAGCCTGTTGCTACCCCAAACTCCTCACCGTGAACTCTGCTGCTGCGGCCGTGAAGGAGAAAGCCCTAGATAGCCACCGAAAAATTTCCTAGTTCAAAAGATGCTGCGATGGAGGAGAAGAGGAACCATGACTTGTCTTTTTGGAGCAGTGAATGATCTTGGATAATGATGAAATGATTATAACACTTCATTATTTATAGTTCATCAAACATAAGGTGTTTCCACATAATTAGGAGGTTGACCTTAGGGCTTTTATTCTTTTTCATCTTTGACCATTGAATTTTAATCTTTTGGGGTCCATTGGTCTTTTAGTCTGTCTTTGAGATACTTGGACCTTCATTTGATGGTCACTTGGACCAATACAAGTTGTGCTAGGGTTTCTTGGTCCTTCAAGTGATTTTATGACTACAACAAGTCATCTCAAGTGTTCTTTAAGGTCCCCATGGTCCATTCATGCCCACTCAAAGTGCATCTTCATAAATAAGGAGGATTATTAAATGCTTTATCTCGTTCTCCTCGTTGCCACCAAGATTATGTGCTAGGTCTTTCAACCAGGGGTAGCTAATCCCTAAGAAGGTCTCATAGCCCATAAATCAAGGAGAGGAGTGTATCACTTGCCTAGACCCAGTCTAGGGCTTATGGTGATGACATGGTAACTGACCAGGTGCCTTAGCCCTAGGCTGCATCAGATGACTCAATGTCAATTACTTGGTAACTGACCAAGCGCCTCCATTCTCCTAGAGAATGGCCCTTAGCCTCAAGCTGAGGTCCCCGTGCCAGACTGCGTTGATTTCCTAGTAACTGAATAGGTGCCTCCATTCTCCCAGAGAATGGCTCTCAGCCCCAGGCTGAGGTCCTAGTCCCAGACTGTGTTGATTTCTTGGTAATTGATCAGGTGCCTCCATTCTCCCAGAGAGTGGCTCTCGATATTGCTTAGGAAAAATCAACAGTATGGAGGATAGTGCAAGCTGAATGGGGGCGCAACTACTCATGCATGCAAGACAAGTTTACTCCAATTACAAGCTTACAGGGTTCTCATTCATGGAGGATAATTTCAGTTTGAATGGGTGCACGTCGCTTATGCATGGTAGACATGGTTACATCAAGTTGAGGGTGCACTGCTCATGCATGTAAGGGAGTTTAGTTCAGGAGGGGCACACCTTGCCTAACATTCAGTTAGGAGGCGCACTAATCATGCACAATTGATAAATCAATTAAGAAAGGGGCGCATTTAGGGTTGGAGACCTATATATTATTATATTCTAGGTTGAGCAAAGAGATGAGATGAGACATTCTTTTTGGAGCACAATTGACTACAGTAGAGCCCTCTTCTCCTCTTCATCCACCATCCTTTGGCCACCACCCTCATTTGCTGGCAAGGAGATGATTGGCAGCTTGTTCCACATCAACCATCATGGTGCAAACAGTCTCTTGGTAACTTGTTATAGATACAATTATGCTTTGTTCTAGTTTTTGTCTCATTGGATGTTAATGATTAACTTTGGGTAAATGTTCAATGGTTTCCTCATTGTTTTTGTTTTTGTTCTTCATTTATTTCACCAGTTTTCATGATTAAAATTCCTTTAAATTAGTGTTCTTGGCTTCCACATTTGACATTTAAACTTAGCTTCACTCTTTAACCATTTTAGGACAGTCAAAAGGGAGACATTATTACACTGTTTTCTTTTATATATCTATCAGATTACAGTGCATGACACCAAGAACATTCCCCTTGGATTGCAAAAGCACCAGTCTGAAACAGAGAGGCACTGAGATGCGATAGGGCTATGGGGCCTATACTTATTGGGTAGATCTGTGGGTACAGATCCGTGTAATAACAACCCCAAAAACTGGAAATAGGTTGGAACCAGATCATAATCGGAAAAAAGTAAAAATAAAAAACTGACCAACCAAAAAATACGTAAAATATTTAAATTTTGATAATATATAGATATATACACACATCCATGTGAACCAAACCAGTAAACATAAATATGCAAAGCTTTCTCATGTATATAGCAAGTAACGATGCCCAATGCATATAACTAAAATAACATAGAGTGCAATCCATATCTGAACCAAAATACATAAACAAAGAGCCTCTAAATGGCCTCTAGAGTCCAAAATCATCATGCTACAACAAATAACTGCATATCATCGAAATCATTGCCTATATTGGGATCTTATTCATCACCCTCTGCTCCCTTCCTTTAGGCTACAACCTTTGCCTCTACGTCAAATGTTGAAGTCGATCCGCCAGGGACATTAGTGAACACCCTCCAATTTTGATGAAATTTTCTAATCCAAGTGTTAAAGTAACGTAGAAAAAGCCTCCCATGCCTAATAAGTGATTTTGCTTGAGTGAAGGGTACATTTACCAATGTCATGACAGAATAGTCCAACAATCAACTTCACCAACATCGAGGTACATAGAGGGGTTGATGCTCTTGATTAAAAATGCCAATCCAGTACCCTTATATACAATAAAGTCTACTGGAAACACTGCAATCCTATATTCCTGAAAATTGTTATGTCCGTTGAATTGTGAATAGGATCTAAAATTCTACTTTTTGCATATGAAGTCTGATGAGGTTGGAGACACTCGCACATCTTAAAATGATTAAGAGTAATGTTAACAATTTATATAAAAGGATGGAAAAGGAAAGATAAGAAGGATAGAAAAGAAAAGACAAATATAAGCAGAATGTCAACTTTTACTTTAAGAATTTAATATTACCATTAGTTATTATGGTCTAGGGTTAGCTTTAGGGTTTTTGTTTTACCTTTTATTTTTCAAGGTCAAAATCGTGGTCCCATGTGTGGTGTATGGAATCGGTCATTTTCGATTTAGGGCTGCGATGTGGACCGGTTAGGCATGTAAACTGGTTGAACTGGCCAGTTTTGGCAAAATCAGTTTGGTTTTGATAAGATTGGCAAGCACACAAATCAGAAACTCAAATCACATCATTGTTTTTTAATCTTGAAAACATGCATTACACTGAAAGCTTCAAACTATTCAACCACTACTTCCTACTTTGAAAGTTGAATTAATAAACTTGTATCTCTTCTTTAGATTGAGAAGAAGAGTAGGTACAATAAATCTAGACACATGCACACCAATGCGTTAATTGGAGATGACCTGAGGCATGTAAGCATGTATCCTCCATGAGATCCGTGCCTTAACTACTAGGCTACATGCACTTCACTAAACTGAGCTAGGTTGTATGTTCCTTACCTAACTAATGCACACAAACTTAAATTCGAAACTTAATGCATGCGAATTCTAACTAAAACAAAACCATAAATAGAACTAAACTGCTAAATAATGAAGGCATCTAAATCGGAACTAAACCAAGGATGGCGCATGCATGCTTTTGGCATGCATGCACCCTTTATCTCTCTTTCCCTAAATGCTCTTGTTTCCTCTGTTGATTTTTGAGCAGCATTGAGAGCCATTCTCTGGGAGAATGGAAGCACCTGGTCAGTTACCAGGAATTTGATTCAGTTTGGGACTGAAGCTTATCCTAGGGTTGAGAGTCATTCTCTGGGAGAATGGAAGCACTTGGTAAGTTACCAGGAAGTTGATCATCTCGACTTAGTCTGGGATAGAGGATCAAGACAATGCAGTCTGGGACTGAAGCACTTGGTCAGTTACCAAGTAGTTGACATTGGTCAACTTGATGCAGCTTGGGGCTGAGGCACCTGGTCAGTTATCAGGTCATCACTAGAAGCCCTAGACTGGGTCTAGGCAAGTGATGTACTCCTCTCCTTAGTTAGTGGGCTATGGGCCACCCCTTGTTGAAGTACCTAGTACATGATCTTGGTGTCAGCGAGGAGAACAAGAATAATCTTCCTTATTTATGATGATGTACTTTGAGTTGGCACGTGTGGACCATAGAGACCAAGAGAAGGGTCTAAGATGATTTGCTTAAGGAGTTATGGTCATGGAACCTTAATGAAGGTTCAAAAGCCCACTAGTGAAGGGCTAAAATCCCAAGATAAAAAGTCAAGACCAATTAAAGTATTAAAGTAATTTTTTATTGGTAAAATTAAAAATTACAAAAAGTGGTTTCCTTAACTTATGGAGTTGTTAATCCCTATTTTTTTAAAGAAATGTAACTGCAAAAGATATTCTATTTTGTACTTTTATTGTTATTCCTCCTTTCAGAGATGTTGTTCCTTTGATCGTGGATGTTATTGATGTAAATGGTCATGTAAAGTCTTGAGGTAAAACCTTTGTTGTAAGTCGGGTCAGTAGTACCCACAAAAGTATTATTAAAATGTTATTTTGAGTCTCCCAAGGCAAGTCGGCCCTAGTTGAGAGGAGAAGTTGGGCCTCTTGGGTTATTAGGCTTCTCAACTGATGTATATAAATAGGAGAGGTGCCTCCCTCATTTGGACACACTCAACACTAAAGCAAGTTCGCTAGTGAGAGGAGCAGTCCATCTAAGGGAGAGTAAGTAGTCTAGTCTTATTTATGGGGTCTTACACCGTACTTGGTTGAAGTCTATATTGAGGAAGTTTTGCTGGGGTTTCTCCCCCACAAGGGTTTCCCATGATAAATATTTGTGTTCTCTATTGTTCTGTTGTGATTCTTTCTGTGATCCTTTTGTTTTGGCATAACAACTCTTAAAATCTTAAGATGGTATGAAAGCCAACCTGAAAGAAGACATTGTGCAATAGCTTATCCAACAATTCAACATGCTAAGGCTCACTATTTCGGACAACTCCCTCCACAGATCAGTTGTAAAAGAAGGATCATTCAACTCGCCCTAGGAGGGCGCATCTTTCTATCGAAGTAAATTTTAGTTCTGTTGATTTTCAATTTTTGACCTACCACTACTGCCAGGAGAAACTAGGGCATCAAATTTTTCAAGGTTTGTCCACAGATTCAGGAAAAGCAAGATATACACCAGCTCGCCTTGGGGAGGCGCATCTTTTCCTCTAATTAGTTTTGTAAGTGACCATAGTTGGAAAATTAGGGTTTTCCTGTCAAACCTTAGGTCATCCTGAAGCAGGTTTTAGAAGCAGTCTTGAAATTGGTAAGTTTTACCTCCTATATTTCCATTTGAGGTTTTCATTCATTAAAGATGACAAATAGTACCAAGCTTGATGAAAAGCTTGAAGGAGTAGAGAATTTCAGAGCATGAAGTATAGAGTCATGCTCATCCTTTAAGAACATGACCTAGAAGGCTACATCAAAGATGAGGTCAAGGAACTAGAGGGAGATAAAGCAAAAGTTAAGCACAAGAAGGAAATGATCAAAGTAAATAGGATCATAGTTGATTCTATTAAGGATCATTTGATCCATCAAGTATCTTCAAAGAATACTCCAAAGGAAATGGTCGATGCACTGACCAACTATGATGGAAGAAGTGGAAGTTGTAATGACCACATTGAATGGTCTTCCAAGGGAATGGGACTCCTTCATCAGAGGAATATGTGCTAGAAGAAAGTTGACCAAGTTTAGCAAACTATGGGAAGAATGTGAACAAGAAGAAGGAAGGATAACAAATAGATAAGAGAAGCTAAATGATAATGAAGATCAAGATTTAGCACCTCATGCAAAGAATAGAAGAAACAAAAGAAAGGATCGAGGATCACCTCCCAGAAAATATCAAGAATCTAAAAGACGTAAGAAACCTAGAAAGGATTACTCATCTTTCGAATGTTATGCATGTCATAAGTTGGGACACATAGCCATACATTGTCCACTTAAGAAGAAAGATCAGTTCAAGAAGAAGAACCAAATGTTCCATGCCCATGCAATCGAAGAGAATGAATCAGATGAAGAGAAGGCTAGAGAAAATGAAGACTATAGTAAAGAATATGTCTTAATATAAGCTCTCACAGGATTAGTCTCTCATGGAAGTGACACTTGGCTTATAGATAGTGGTGCTTCCAAACATATGACAGGTTATAAAGACTCTCTCTCATGTCTTACCCATAAAGACTATCCACACAAGGTGCAACTTGGAGATGATTATCAATATTCCATAAAAGGAATGGGAGAAGCCTCTTACAAGCTAAAATCCGGAAAATCCATGAAGATGAAAGAAGTCTTATATGTTCTAGGTATAAACAAGAATCTCTTTTCTATCTCAACTTTAGATAAGAAAGGTTTCAGAGTTGCTTTTGTAGATGGTGAAGTTCTCATGTGGTCGAAAGGAAAGATGATAGATGATGCAGTTGTAATTGGAGTTGAAGAAGGAGGACTCTACAAATTGAAGGGACACACAAATTCAATTTTTACAACCAATACCATCATTCCATGTGAACTATGGCATATAAGACTTGCTCATGTGAACTACAAAGCATTGCCAATTGTGAGCAAGGTAGTAAAAGGTTTACTGAAGATCCAGATTAATCGTGAAGGAGTATGCAAATGATGTGCTCAAGGAAAGAATACCAAGAACCCATTTCCTAGCAGTAATAGTAAAGCAAAGGGGATCTTGGATATTGTTCACTCAGATGTGTGTGGACCAATGTCAGCTACTTCCTTAAGCGGGTATGTTTATTATGTCTCTTTTATTGATGACTACTCTTTTAAGACTTGGATTATACTTTTTGAAGAGTAAAGATGAGGTATTCGAGTTCAAAGAGTTCGAGACTATTGTCGAGATTCTCTCTGAAAAGAAGATCAAGACCTTGAGATCAGACAATGGAGGAGAATTCACTTCAAATGAATTCAAAGACTTTTGTAAAGAAGCTGGGATTAAGAGGGATCTTACTACACCCTATAATCCCCAACAGAATGGAGTGGTAGATGGAAGAATAGATCTATCATGGAACCAGTCAAAGCCATGATCCATGATCAAGATCTACCTATGCACTTATGGGCTGAAGCCGCAAGGACAACCGTTTATGTACATAATAGAATATCCCATAGTGATCTTGGGAACAAAACTCCAGAAGAAATGTTTACTGGTGAGAAGCCCGAAGTCAACCACTTGAAGATATTTGGTTGTCTTGTCTACTTACAAGGAGAGAAGATCAAAGTTGGATCCTTCAGGAAAGAAGGGGATATTTGTTGGATACAATGACCAGTCGAAAGCTTACATAATCTACATCCAGGTTTTCGACAGATTGAGATCAATAGAAATGTCACATTTGATGAAGATGCAACTTTCAACAAATCCAAAAAGATGCAGATGAGGACCATGAAGAAGAGCAAGAGGCTCCTAAAATTGCAAAAACCAGAAGACCACCAGTTAGAGATGTTGAAGAAGAACACATACCATAAGATCATGACATGGCAGAACCCCAAAGACCCATGGAGACACCCCATGGGATGATTTCAACAAAGAGAAGACCAGCTTGCGCTTGTGAAATAATTCGAGAAGCGGAATTATATGGTGCACCAGAAGGAAGCAAGAGACCAAGACTCTACTCCAACTATGTGGCCTTGATGTGCAACCTTGTTGATGAAGAACTTACCCTTTTGGAAGAAGCATCAAAGAAAAAGGAATGGATGGATGCCATGATTGAAGAATGTCATTCTATCATAAAGAATGATGTTTGGGATGTGGTGCCAAGACCGAAGAATAAATCAGTGGTCTCTTCAAAATGGATTTCAAGACAAAGCATTCAACAGATGGTAGCATTGAAAAGTTCAAGGCAAGATTTGTTGCAAGAGGATTCTCTCAGAAGGAAGGAATTGATTATGAAGAGACTTTTGTCCCATTAGCAAGATACACTTCAATCAGAACTATTCTTGCCTTGGCAGCTAAGATGAAATGGAAGCTACACCAAATGGACATAAAGACAACCTTCCTAAACGGTGTGATAGAAGAGGAAGTGTACATTGAACAACCACCAAGTTTTGAGGCACATGACAAGAAGACACATGTATGTAGATTGAAGAAAGCATTATATGGGTTGAAGCAAGCACCCATAGCATGGTATGGAAGAATTGATGGCTTCCTGATGAGCTTGGGCTTTACCAAAAGTAAAACAGATTCCAACCTTTACTATAAGGTTGTAGATGACGGGATCATGATATTGTTGTTGTATGTGGATGATCTATTTTTGATAGGAGAAGAAAAGCTCATCAACGAATGTAAGAAGAAGCTTGCTGCAGAATTTGAGATTAAAGACTTTGGCATGATGCATTACTTCTTAGGTCTTGAAGTATGGCAGCTCCGAGATGAGATTTTCCTAAACCAAGGAAAATATGCAGTTGAGATCCTAAAGAGATTTGGGATGTTGGATTGCAAGGCAATGAACACTTCGATGGCGACAAACCTGAAGCTCCTAAATGTTGACTCTTCAGAAAGAGCAGATGTCACACTATATAGACAAATTATTGGCTCACTGATGTATTTGACAAATACAAGACCAAATATATGTTTTGCTGTAAACACCTTGAGTCAGTATATGGTGGAGCCTCGACATGTTCACTTAGTTGCAACAAAACATGTGATGAGATACCTAAAGGGTACATTGGATTGTGGCCTCAAATATGCAGCTGGCAGTGAGTTCAGGTTGTATTGCTATACTGATTTAGATTGGGCAGGAAGTGCTGAAGATAGAAAGAGCACTTCAGGATGTTGTTTCAGTTTGGGATCAGGTGTGATCTCATGGCTTAGTAGAAAGCAGACCAATGTTGCTCTTAGTACAACCGAGGCTGAATACATTGTAGCATGTTCAGCTTGTAGCGAAGCAGTATGGCTTCGTAAGTTATTGGCAGGATTGTTTGATGCCGAGATGGATGAGACTGATATTTATTGTGATAACCAGAGTTGCATCAAGCTGACAGAGAGCCCGATGTTTCATGATAAGTCAAAGCATATAGAGATAAAGTGTCACTACATCCGGGATATGGTGCAGAGAGGAGTTGTAAAGCTCCAGTATGTTCCTACACAAGAACAAATGGCTGATGTGTTGATTAAGCCTCTGTCTTGTATAAAGTTTGAATACTTTCGAGACAAGCTTGGTGTAGTTCAAAAGGACCTCCCGAGAAAAAGGGAGTGATGGTGATACTATTGTTGATGATGTGGTTTCCTGTAGAGTGTGTTATGGAAACTCAGTTTGAGGAGCGGTATGTCTGTGCAGTTGAGTTTATTAGAGTGCCTATAGATGTCCACAGTGTCCTAGCATTCATTTGCGGACGATAGTGCTCTAGCATTTTCATGCTGAGGATGGTCCTGCATTCATTTGCGGACGATAGTGCTCTGGCATTTTCATGTCGAGGATGGTCCTGCGTTCATTTGCGGACGATAATGTTGTAGCATTCTTATGCTGAGGATGGTCCTGCACTCATTTGTGGACGATGGTGCTCTATCATTTTCATGCTAAGAGTTGTCCTGCATTTATTTGCGGACGAAGATGGTCTTGCATTCATTTGTAGACGATAGTGCTCTAGCATTTTCATGCTAAGAGTTGTCTTGCATTCATTTGCGGACAAAGATGGTCCTGCATTCATTTGCGGACGATAGTGTCCTAGCATTCTTATGCTGAGGATGGTTCTGCTTTCATTTGCGAACGATAGTGCTCTATCATTTTCATGCTGAGAGTGGTCCTGCATTCATTTGCGAATGATAGTGTTTTAACATTCTTATGCTGAGGATGGTCCTACATTCATTTGCAGATGATAGTGCTCTAGCATTTTCATGTTGAGAGTGGTTCTACATTCCTTTGCTGATGATAGTGTCCTAGCATTCTTATGCTGAGGATGGTCCTGCATTCATTTGTGGACTATAGTGCTCTAGCATTTTCATGTTGAGAGTGGTCTTGCATTCATTTGTGGACGATGGTGTCCTAGCATTCTTATGCTGAGGATTGTCCTGCGGACGATAGTGCTCTAGCATTTTCATGCTGAGAGTGGTCCTGCATTTAGTTGCAGACGATATTGTCTAAGCATTCTTATGCTGAGGATGGTCCTGCAGACAATAGTGTTCCAGCATTTTCATGCTAAGAGTGGTCCTGCATTCATTTGCGGACGATGAGGGTCCTGCATTCATTCGCGGATGATGATGGTCTTGCATTCATTTGCGGAAAGGGTCCTGCATTCATTTGCGAACGATGATGTTCCAACATTCTTATGCTGTGGGTGATCCAACATTCATTTGCGGATGTTGTTCAATAGTTGTATATTGATGATATTGCAGGTGATGTTCCACAATGATGATGCTCGTGATGATGATGCTTGATGATTGTGATGTTCCACGATGATGATGCTTATGATGATGATCATCATGATGATGTTCCACGATGATGATGCTTATGATGATGATCATCATGATGATGTTCCATGATGATGATGATGCTCGTGATGATGATGCTCATGATGATGTTCCATGATGATGATGCTCATGATGATGTTCCATGATGATGATGCTCCGTGATGATGATGTTCCACGAAGGATGATGATATTGATGTAGTTGTTGAAAACTTCCTATGACATATATGTTAAAGTTAGTGCAGCTGCGAGACCCATTCTCAAAGAGGATGGTACCCTAGTTTGTTAACCAGGGCAGAGTAAGATCCTAGAATGTACCCTAGGGCCCCCAGTAGTCTCCTGGGGTTTTTGGTCTGGGACCAAGCAAGTAGATGCCATGGAAAAGCCCTTAGCATGTGGCTAGGGCCCCTATATGCCTCTAGGATATTCTAGTCTGGGACCAAGGACACGATGTCCAAGTAGAACTTATAGGTAGAGGCAGAGACATATTTTGGTCTGGGACTAGGGACACGATGTCCAAGTAGGTCTTGCAGGTAGTTGATCAACTTTTAGTCTGGGACTGAAGCTCAATTTAGTACTGAGGACCATTCTCCGGAAGAATGTAGGACCTGGTCAGGGTCCAAGAGTTGATCAACATGATTCGGTCTGGTACTGAAGCTCAACTTAGTGTCGAGAGCCATTTTTTGAGAGAATGGAGGCACCTGGTCAGTTACTAGGAATTTGATTAAGCCTGGGACTGAAACCCAGGCTAGATCTGAGAGCCATTATTTAAGAATGGAAGATGATGTATGATGTCCTCTCTCCTAATCGTTACTGCTAGGTTGCTTCTCAAGGGACTGGCCACCCCTTGATGATGTCCCTAGCACCTAACCCTTAGGAGCAGTATTGAAGACCAAAAGGATCGTACCATTCAGTTTGGATCTTCCCTTTATACAGTGATGACAAAATATATAAAACAATGTAGCTTGAGAGAGAGAAAAGATTACCGGTCTTGTTTGTCCACCTTATATGGTTCACCTTGATCTTGTGGGTTTGTGGGTTGTTTTATTGTGGCCCCCTTTGTTGACTCATGTTCCTTTATCTTACTTGGTCCTAGAAATCTTATTGTGTGTACCCTTGTCATGATGACTCTCACCTTATGGGTCCCCTTGGTACACTATTCTTTTGGTTGGACCATTTACTTTATGACCTTATTATGAATGTTTACTTTATGGTTTTATTAATAAAGACCTTAGGTCCATTTTATACTTTATGATTAAACCTTTGGACTATTTATTTGTTTTATGCTATGACCATTGGAGCTGTGATTTTACCTTCAGTTATTTTTATTAAAGCCTTTGGACCTTTCGATTTTTGACTTGGACCATTTTATTAATGTTTAAACCTTATAAATTAAAGGTTTAATGTAAACTTAAACACATCAAACTGTTTCCTTGCCTGGCACAGGTGACGTTGCTTCGCGTGATTCCTCAGCTGCCCGCGTGACTGAGTTTTTTTGTGGATTCCTTCTCTGCTCCGCGAATGACTGCATTATTCTCCCTCTCCCGTGTGACTGCTGCTCACCGTGACTCACACGACTCCCTCTTTCGCGTGACTGCTACTCGCGTGACTCTTTTGTGCGTGACTGTTGTTGCTGATCGACACTGGAACTATCCCGTAATCTCCTGCGTGGCTTACCTCCCACGTATCTTATCTTTGCTCCCACGAGACTCACCTATCCCGTGATTTCTTTGCTTTGCGTGCAACATAACCGTGGGCCTATCCGCGTGACTGGACTGGGTTCCCTTTGCTTCGCGTGCGCGATTCCTCTGCTGCTCCCTGCGCGCAAGTCCTTTGCTGCTCCGTGCGTGATTTGCACGACTCCTCTGCTAGCCGTGGATTGTTTGATCCATCTCCGGTTCAACCGTGAGCTCCTTAACTTAGCCGTGACCACTCATTGATAGATCGTGAGCAGTTTGGATCTACCTTATCTCAGCCGTGTTTGGATCTACCTTATCTCAGAAGTGTTAATTCTCAAGTGTACTGTGACTGTTTGATTTAGTTCTTTACCGGGTCTGAGATATTTATTAGGATGTGTGAACTCTCAACTGTACCGTGACTATGCTCCACCTTCCGGCGTGACCATGAGGTTGCCCCTCAAGTGTGGACTGTGGGTTTCTCAGCATGACTGTGTAAGCATAACTTTGCAAAGTATGACTACGTGTCTCTGCACTATATGATTGTGTGTCTCTGCACTATGTGACTGTGTCCATTGTCAGCATGACTATGCAAAGTATGACTGCATGTATTTGCACTATATGACTGTGTGTCTCTGCACTATGTGACTGTGTGTCCTTTCTCAGCATGACTGTACTGGGTATGATTGTGCTTAAACCTCTTAGGCTCTCTCTCAAGGTACGTAAATTGTTTGCCTAGTTGACTTGTCCCTTCGGTGACAAGATCAACCTAAAGTATCTGAGTATAAGGCTGATTCCAATATTGGTTATGATTCTTTACTGTTGATATCTACTGTACATTATTTTATCATGTTGTTATTGTACATGGCATTTGATGATTCTTGAGGACCAACGTTCACGCAGTGACAAATGGAGCATTAAGTTGAAAAAGATCAAAATTATGTTTTTGTTTTTATTACAATTCAAATTTGATTAAGTAGTGCTATTATGAATCTGAGTTTATATGTTCATGCATTAAAGTTTACTACTTGTGTTAAAAACTCCACTAACCCTGAAATTTCAATAATATAGACTCACCAGTTAGTTGTACAGTTGTTGTTGTTACTACGGTTGTTATAGAATACCTTCCTTGTTAAAAGGGAGTGTTCAAGAAATGTAACTACGGAAGATATTCTATTTTGTACTTTTATTGTTGTTCCTCCTTTTAGAGATGTTGTTCTTTCGATCGGGGATGCCATTGATGTAATTGGTCTTAAAGTCTTGAGGTAAAACCTCCGTTGTAAGTCGGGTTGGGACCACCAACAAACTTGAAGAAACATGAATCGGGATCATTGCTTCCTTTTGTACTATGAACTCTCTTTAGAATCTTCAAGGTGAAAACCTTTTGTACAAGGAATACTGCATCAACGACTTATCGTGCTTCTTTGTCCTTCATGCCATCTTCATTGGTCAAAATCTTTCCACACTAAATCATGAATTGTTTTGAATTTCTTGTAATACTAAACTCATTTGTATACAGTGCCAAGACAAGTGTATCAAATCTATTAAATATTAATTGAAATTTACATTAAACTCATAAAGGGCCAACATGAGTACAAACTCATTGATATTGAAATGTAAAATTGGAGGTGCTTGCATCAGCCCTGTTGTCGCCTAAAACACACTTGACCGTGGAAAAGTCTTCCAACTACTAGGTGTGTTCCTGAGGGCAACTATTTGTTTAGAACCCAATGTCACCTCGATTTCTAACTCCCCCGTTTAGACCCAACTTGTAAAAAGGTCCAGGGGGATTGTTTGAATTATTGTGTCATTGATCTACATGAAATGAGTGCAATTGAATTGTATTATTATGCAGTGTAATGGAATGAAAAATACACACTAAACAAGACAAATTTACAGAAAATTGATAAGTATTGCTCAGTATAATTACAGTATTATCTTCATTAATCCCAAATGTATACAACAGTGTTACATAAAGGAGAATTCGAATCATGTGGATATGATTCGAATCTACCAACTCAATCTGTCTGCATGGCTAACTAGAAGTGTCTAAATCACTATCGAAGCTCACTAGTCTAACTTCAGATGTCTAATTCAGTCTCTTAATCAGTTAAACCAGTTAAACTGATGAGGTAGGTGAGAATAGGTGCCTAACCCCATGCAACCATGCAAGACTGGCGCTAACTGAACTGGAGGACATCTAACTGAATGTAATTGGAGCATAACTTAACTTAACTAGTTACCAACTACCAACAACTGAAGGAGGTTGGTGGTGGCACTCCCAGTGGCTCCTAAATTGTAGGGATTGGTCTCAGAGGCACATAAACTGATACATGAACATGCAGTCAGTTGCAGTTAACCTCTATATGTGTTCCCCACACTCTAGTGACTTGGTACTGGTGGCACCAATAGCCCAAGTGAACCCAATGGTACTAGTGGACCTAATATTATTTAATGACTCCTAAGTTAGGAAAATATAATCTAATAGACTAAGTATGGACAAGGGAGGATTATAAATCCTAACACCCCTGCTTAATCCTAATTTGGACAACTGTGGGCCATGGCAACACGGCGAAAAGTCACCCATTACAATCTAAAAGAATTAAAAGTTGCTTAATAAACCGAGGAAATAAGAGAAAACCTCATGGGAACACCCCCCTCCATCAAAATACATAGCAACACGAACTATGAATCAAGCCTTTACACCTAAAAGAGATCTGAGAAAGACAAATCTCTTTTCTGTGAAGGACTTGGTGAATATGTCTGCAATCTGATCCCCTGTAGGACAGTAATGCAGTGTGATAGTTTTGTCATGCACTAGTTCCCAATAATGCATGTGAACCTCAATGTGCTTCGTCCTCTGCTTCTGAATTGGATCATTGGAAATTTTTATGGCACTCTGGTTGTCACAATAAATGTCCACTGAAGGTGAAGTGCGAATCTGAAATTCTGTCAAGATGCCATGCAACCAAATTGCCTGAATATTTGTATTCACAACTCTCCTATACTCTGCTTCTGCTGAAGAGAGTGCAAGTGTTGCTTGCTTCTTGCTGGACCAACAAATTGGCCGAGATCCAATCATAAACACAAATCCTGAAGTGGATTTTCTATCATTCCCATCTCCTACCCAGTATGAATCTGTGAAGCCTATGAGATCAAGTTGTGCACCACCAGCATAATGAATCCCATAATCTCTAGTACCCTGCACATAGTGCAACGTATGCTTTGCTTCCTTCCAATGCAGCTCATGTGTCTCTTGCATGTACCTAGCAGCAACACTCACAACATAGGATATGTCTAGTCTCGAATGTGTGAGATATAGAAGGATCCCAATGAACTGTTTGTAAAGAGTGTTGTCTACCAATGGTGTAGAGCCACTTTCCTCTAGCATGATGCCAGAGAGAAAAGGAAAAGGGGCTGTCTTGCAGTCTTCCATGTGGAATCTTTTGAGCATGTCTGATGAGTATCTAGACTGTGAGATCATGATTCTCGAAGTCTTTTGACTTACTTTGAGACCAATGAACTGTCTTAACAATCCTAGATCAGTGATAGCGAATGCTTTGTTTAGAGGTGACTTGATGCTTCTCAATCCAACAACAGAGCTGCTAGGAATGAGCAAGTCATCCACATACAACACAATCAATAGCAAGGATCCCTCTTTCTTCTGCATGTAAACATTGCAATCTGATTTGCATCCTTCAAATTTTTGTGACATGAGGAAGGCATCCATTTTGGAATACCATTCCCTTGGGACTTGTTTGAGGTGATAGAGTGATTTCCCTAATTTGCAAACTAAGGAAGGATCCTCAATGTACCCCTAGGTTGTTTCATGTAAATCTCTTCCTTCAAGTCACCGTGGAGGAAGGCGCTTTTCACATCCGTGTGATGTACCTCCCATCTCTTTGAAGTTGCAACTGCAAAGACAAGCCTGATAGAATCCATTCTTGCTATTGGAGCGAATGTCTCATTATAGTCAAATCCTTGAACCTGTGAGTATCCTTTGGCCACCAACCGAGCCTTGTACTTGGTTGTGGTTCCATCAGAGGCTATCTTTGTCTTGTAGACCCATTTGCACTGAACAAGTTTCCTCCCTGGAGGTAAGGAGACAAATTCCCAAGTGTTATTGTCATGTAGCGAATCAAATTACTCATCCATAGCTGCCTGCCATCTTGGATCATGGCAAGCTTCCTTGAATGTTTGAGGATTTGACCCCAACATCATGAAGCACCTCTCAGGGAGAAGTGGATCTGTGTGGGAGAGTGCGACATACTCTTTTCGATACTGGGACCTCGTTTTTCTCTTATCATCTGGATCCCCAGCTATTTTAATGAGCTGCTGAGCCCATTTAGGCTGCTTAGATGAAGTGGATGCTGAATCTAGATCTAGATCTCTTTGAGGTGTAAACTCAATATCAAAATCATGCTGGTCTTCTTCTTCTTCTGAAATGTTAGAAAATAAATTTGTATTTGCAGTAGGAAGTAAAGGAGTTTTGATACCTTTATTTGCTTTGAATAGAAGTTGTGGTTGTACTGGATCTGAGTATGACATGAAATGTGAGAACACATATGCCTTGGAGGCATGATCTGCTATTCCTTTCGCTATAGTCTTCCCAGTTGAGATTTCTGTGATCTCTACTGAGTCAGGGCCAAATACCACTTGCTTTGGTGAGCCAGTGTGAGTCCTCTGATATACATACAACAAATTTGCTTCAAGAGAGGGCACATAGAGAACGTTCTTGAACTCACCATGCTGGATTTTAATGGAACCTCTTCTTGCTGCTGGGATTTGGGAGTCATCACCCATATGAATAGTAGGCCCTCCTGTGAGATTGAGGGTGGCGAAGGAATCCTTGGAGGCAACCATGTGGTTGGATGCTCCAGAATCAATCAAGTAAGCTTTCGATCGAGTGAGGCCAACTTTCAAGGCATGTCACCTCTCATGATCTTTTGTTGGTTGTCCAGCATCAAACTTCTTTACTCTATGTGGAAGAACAATATGGTTCTGTTCAAGGATGACAGACAGATGGTTGATCTGCTTCTTCATGCACTGGCTTTTAGGATGAAAGCCTCTCAAACAATAAGGACACTTAGTATTTTCTAACTTTTTCTTTCTCTTGGAGCCCGAAGCTCCTTCGGAAGACTTTTGATTATCTTTTGGCTTCGAATCAAAGGCTTGAGGCTCCTTCCCCTTGTGCTTCCCTTTAGCTTGCGCATTGGTTGAGTCTGACATCGGAAGAGCTTGGTTCTTGGAAGTTTGGAGGACTCCCATTTGGACCAACTTATCCTGTGCCTGTATTAAAGACTCGACAAAGCCATCAAGTGAAGGCATCTTCCAATTGGGGATGGAAGATCTTCCGAAATGGAAGGTAGAGACGAAGACATAGTACTCAGAACCAAGTTTGCGAGCACAGAGAGAATAAGCTGCTCATCCTTCCTCTCTATTTCGCATTGTCTACACTGAAGTGCTAGAGACTTGAATTTTGTGAAAATCTGCTGGATAGTTTCAGAACTGTTGGGTTGCAATGCTATTTGCTTGTTCTCCAAGATGAGCCCTTGAAGCTCATCTTGTTTGCCAAACAAGAATTCGAGATTCTCCCAAGCTTCTTTAAGAGTCTTCAATCCCTCGAGGTGAAAGAGGAGATCCCTGGAGATGTGAGTGCAAAGGAAGCCAAAAGCTTCATCCAACTGGTTCAAGAACTTTTTTTTTCTTAGTAGGATGATGAGGGTTGTCTCTCTGCCCATAGTCATCCTAAATAGGCCAAGCTTGCGCAAGGAGACCCCATAGTCATCCTAAACAGGCCAAGCTTGTGCAAGGAGACTTGCATATTTGCCCTCCAATCAACATAGTTGAAGGGTGTAAGGATCCGCGATACAAGAGCAGTAGAATCCATCAATTCTCCTTCCAAACAGTCAATTCTTCAATCAAGCTATGTAGTACCTGTGAGGAACACTGCAAAAATAAAAAAAAACAATTCGCAATCATGTTAGAATCAAGCCTTCCATCTCGACATGTACACTTTCTCAGAGTCTGTCACGCCTGCAGAGACTTCTCTGAACGAATCCAGAGTTAGCAATGCACACTTTGCAGGACTTATGTGGAAACCTAACTGCTTCTGGTGTACAATGGAGATTGGGCAGACTTGCTGTATGCCTGAATAGGCAATGATACCATGTTTGAATTATTGTGCCATTGATCTACAAGAAATGAGTGCAATTGAATTGTATAATTATGTAGTGTAATGAAATGAAAAATACTCATTGAACAAGACAAATTTGACAGAAAACTGATAAGTATTGCTTAGTATAATTACAGTATTATCTTCATTAATCCCAGCAGTATACAACATTGTTACTTATAGGAGAATTTGAATCATGTGGATATGATTCGAATCTACCAACTCAATCTGACTGCATGGCTAACTAGAAGTGTCTAAATCACTATTGGAGCTCACTAGTCTAACTTCAAATGTCTAATTCAGTCTCTCAATGAGTTAAACAAGTTAAACTGATGAGGTAGGTGAGAATAGGCACCTAACCCCATGCAACCATGCAAGACTGGCGCTAACTGAAATGGAGGACATCTAACTAAATGTAACGGGAGCATAACTTAGCTTAACTAGTTACCAACTACCAACAACTGAAGGAGGTTGGCGGTGGCACTCCCAGTGGTTCCTATATTGTAGGGATTGGTCTTAGAGGCACATAAACTGATGCATGAACATGCAGTCAGTTGCAGTTAACCTCTATATGTGTTGCCCACACTCTAGTGACTGGTATTGGTGGCACCAATAGCCCAAGTGGACCCAATATTAATTAATGACTCCTAAGTTAGGAAAATATAATCTAATAGACTAAGTATGGACAAGGGAAGATTGTAAATCCTAACAGGGGTAGTCCCTATTTATTATGTTTCAAAGGTTGTGTTTTAGGAGTTAAAAGATGATTAGATTAATTTAAGGTTTGTGGCAATCAATCATCCAGAAATGCAATAATTTCAAATGACAGGCAAATCTTTCTTTATTTGTAAACCAAATATAATTGCAAGAGAAATATGGTATTACTAAACCAGTGCGTGCCTAAATCGGGCTATGGAGTCAACCAAAAATTATAATGAAATTGCCAAAATGCACAAATTGCTCTAAATCATTCGTTCACCACAATAATCAAAAGACCATATTCATCAAATGTAAAATACTTTAAGCACATGAACTAGAGTTGTATGAGATGAGCATGAAGTAGAACTTAACCAAATAAACGATGACTGCAATAGTAAATAAAATGAAAGATCGTGATGTTGTGCAAGTGGTCCAATAGATTTTAATTTATTTTAAGGTTTTTCTTCAACTTAGGGGATTAATGTGTTTGCATGAGAAAATAAACGAACGAACTAATGTGTCTCCCTCCAACCCTTATCCCTCAATTGAGAGAAATTGTTGGGTGCTCAACAAGAGTGTACAAGGCTCCCTCCTAACTCCACAAGTCAGTCCCAAGAACTAGCTGGGTGCTCAACAGGAGGACGCAGAGTGCCANACACACTAATCCTCTTTTCTCAATCTTGCAATAATAGATTGAAATGCCTATTATTCTAGCCAACTCGAATCTTCTCCCTTTCTTGTCACCCAGGGTCGGACCAACCAACAAGGGGAGTGGATACGGGGTGAAGATTGGGGCAAGGTTTATTTTAAACAAAATGAATAATTTAACAATTATTAACAACGCAAGCCAACACAATATTGCAAGGGTGGCGTAGCCAACTCACTTGCAAGGTGTGGGCAATTGAAAATAACAAAAAATGAATGTTTAGCCGACACTATTTTGCAAGGATGGAATAGCCAAATCACTTGCAAGGTGTGGGCAAAATGAGATTGAAATAAAATAGAATTCTAGCTAGCATGATTTTTCAAGGATGACATAGCCAAATCACTTGCAAGGTGTGGGCATAATAAAAGAATAAAATAAAAATGAAACTCTAACTAAGCTATAACCCAAGCCAATCAACAATTGCTTATGCAAAGGTGGGCAAGCCCAACTTCTTTTGCATGCAAGGATGGCAAACAAAGGAAATTTCAACTTGACTTGAAATGCAAAATAAGAAATCAAGTCCAAGAGACTCTCTTGGACTTGTTGCAATGGTTGAAATTTCAGAATAAAGAAAAAGATGAAAGAAGTGGGAAAAATCGTGTTTTCACCTCTTTCTTGTGATGGCCTTGAAGCTCTTCCTTTGGGGTAGCCTTTGCACCCTTCTTGGCTGAAATTTGACAGAGTGTGGACAGAGTTTTGCCTTGTTTTATCACCAACCTCTTAAAAACCAGCAAACAAAAGATGATAAAATGTGCCCAAAATCACTTTGGGGAAGTTAGTATGTTAGTGCAATATATATACAAAATTTACACAAAGTAGCCAAATGAATAATTTTGAAAGAACTTGAGCATATAAGAGTTAAAATCATATTTGAAACACTCAACAAACTAAAATTAAAATGCAGAAATTTGTATGTAAAGAAAGATAAACTTTGTCCTTTGCTCTTCAAGAAGTGAAGCAATGGGGCATCCAACCCTGGAATCCCACTCTTCAATCAAATAACCTGCAACTTATAAGATTTTCACTACACAACTACAAAGAGGTGAGAACCAAGACATTGAGAAACATAGTGACTGTGCTTGTTGCACTTGAAGAACTGGACATGGCTCATGTCTTTCTTCCTTTGATACGAGGAATTTGATTCTTCCTCCTTGCTCTTCTGACCCCTCCTAGGTCCTCTTCTCCTACCTCCTTCCCCGCCACCTAGATGAGGGATAGGTTTGGCACATCATCCTTGTCCTTGTGACTGGTTGAGATTTGCTGTAGTCTCAGCTCCTCTCTAATGAAAGCATCGCACAACTGCACAAAGTCAGGTAACTTCATAGATAATTTGGACAAAGTTGTGCCACGATGGACTAAAGCCATTTCGAGAAATTTGAACTAGCTCATTATCCTCAACTCTGTTCCCAATTGCAACAATTTGATTTTCATCTTTGTTATCTTCATGAGATAGCTTGCCATGGTATTTGTCTTGCTCATGCAGGTAGTGTTGAGCTTGTTCTTTTAGAGCATATTCCATTCACACTCTGGGACAAGGTTCCTAAGGCATCATACATTTGTTTTCCAGTGTTCTTCTTGGCAATATGAGGGATCAAGTGATCCTTCACCGAATCCAACAAGATTCACTTTGCTGCCGCTTCCTTCTTGTTGTGCTCTTCAAGATCTTTGGGATCTGTAGGCAGCACAACCACCTTCTCCACAAGGTACAACAAATCTGCCATTTCCAGGAGGTTTTGCAATCTTAACTTAGATGGCACAAAGGTGGAGCCTCCCTCCAACAAGTGATTCTCTTGCATACTGGGAATTTCCATCGCTGCCACTATCTAGAACAGGCTACACTTTGCAATCATTGAAATCACAAGGTCTTCATTATCTCATAACCCTCAACAGGTCCACGTGCCGATTACCGGCACCTCTCTGCTCCAACCTTTGAAGCTTTCCAGCTTGGATGTGCTGCCCACTGAAATCTTCCTATAGCCCTCTACTCTAGATAGTCTGTCACTCCATGACCAAAATTGGGAATATTTTAGGTGCTAAGCTTTGATACCATGTTAAAATTCCTCAAAACATGGTAATAGTCCTAGGCTATTTTTTAACCTACCTAATTAGGAAAACTCAAAACAGAAAACTAAAATCTCTATCAAAACTGCAATATGTTTTTTAATAGAAAGAAACACATCAAGTTGAAGAAAGTAGCAGCAAGCTCACAGATCTGGAATTCAGATCACATCACTGTTTATTAATCTTGAAAACAGGAAACACAGTGAAAGCTTCAAACTCTAACCTTCACTTATTGCTTCTTAATTTGAAATTGAATTAATAAAACCTATACCTCTACCTTCTATTTTATTGATTGAAGAGAGTAAGTAAACACGCACAATAGTGCCTCGATTGGAGATGATCTGAGGCATGCAAGCATGCATCCTCTAGATATGTGCCTTAACTACTAGGATGCATGCTCTTCACTAAGCTGAGCTAGTCTGCATGCACTTTACATAATTGATGTGTACACACTTAAATTAGAAACTTATTACATGAAAATTCTACTTAAAACAAAACCAGAAATAGAACTAAACTGCTAAATATAAAAGACATCTAAATTGGAACTAAAGCATGCATGCATCCTCTCTCTCTCTCTCTTTCTCCATAAATGCTTATGCACCAACATTACTGTTTTATGGAATTATTGAAGGGGGAGGCGAGGTTTGCCTTGTTGCGGTACAGACCTACACATTTGTCACACATGCCTTCTCATTGTGCATCCAGGTCTTCTCTGCTTGTTGGCATCAATGGCACTCTGCCACACACTTAATGAAAGTATGAGGATCTAAAAATTCCACAGTAGGAGATATCCTTTGCTATTGTACCATCCTACCAGCTATGGGTTGACCTCCCAAATCCATTGGTATGCTTGGGAATAATTTGGGAGGAGTACAACATGTATGGAGGAATAAGTTGGGGCTTGGGAACGTAGGAAAATGTGAGATCTTTTTTCCAAGGGTCTTGGATTCTTGGAACACAAGGGGGAATACAATGGCGCCTAAGGGAAACTTTAGATATGTTTCAAAACCTCTTTCCATCCCTTAGTTTCCTTGATCGAGAGAGTGCCAATCATTAAATATTTATCTTCTTTCCTTGAAATGGATGTGTTTGTGAGCCAATCTACAATTTGGCCAAAGGTCCTTTTGACATGTGCGAATTTATAAGTTTTACAGTTCTTTGAAGCTATTGCAATTCCTAAAAATTTGCTTCCAGTTTCCTTGGATGAGATTCAAATATTCTTGTTAAGGTAGTTCATTGTTGGCTTTGAGTAGCTCTCGATGTTGGTGTTATTGATTCCTAGTTTCAAGTCTTCTTTGATTTGATAAACCAGTGCAAGCAATTTCACTTGGTTATTGTATTTATGGTCTAGGAATTGGTAGATAACCCCTATTGTATTTCCTTCATGATCCTTAAATATGCCCCATACTTTGATCATCTTTGTGATACCTTTAGAGGATAAAAAATAAACATGATCCAACCTGTAAGGGGTGGATTTGATCCAATATGGGGAGTACGTGTGCAAAATTAGTACAATCACAACAAAAATTACAAAGGGTTTAATTAATCATATGATGTATTGAGTATGGCATGATGGATAGAAATTAACAACATACAAAATCAAACATACGTCACATAAGCATTGGCCCAAATGTTTGGGCAACAAATTAACTCCAAATTTTCATTAATAGAGTAATAATGCAAAAAATTATGAACAACATGAGGCTTCAAAAACTATAGCTAAATTCATCCTAACCAACCCCATTCACAATGTCATGTGATATTTAAATAAGCAAAGGAAAGACAATGTTTCCTAAGTTACCAGGATGCGGATACGGATTCGCCAGATTTTTTAAAACCCAGGATCCGGATACGGCAGGGAAACGACAAGTACAAACAAATATAAAAATATTTCTATAATAAATAGAAAAATAGAATGAAGAAACAAAACTATTTAGGAAACACAAGAGTAGAACTATAAGTTATTGCCAAAAAAGAGATTTCATGTACCATAACTGATAATTTGATAAGTTGTGATATTGATAATTTTAAAAACCATTTCAGCATGAACTTGAAGCTGGTCATATTAGTGTTTTTGTGAGCCACATCCACATGTTCCTATCAACAGGGAATAAATTGGTTTTCTTAAATGCTATGGAAAGACTACAAAACACTGTAGGTGAAGTGAGCAACAACATAGTACATAAAGATAGATCAGCCCTTCACAGCAGACCTTGACCATAAAGATATATCAAATAAAAATGTTGAGAGCAGACCTTGATATTGATATGTTAGAGTTCAAGAGCATATCTTGACATAAGGATAGATCAGACCTCGAGCAGGAATGGGGTTTACGCTTTTAGCNTCGAGCAGGAATGGGGTTTACGCTTTTAGCCATTAGGTGTTTAGGGTTTTTTAAGTTTTTCATTAATTTTTTTTTTTTTGGGGGGGGGGGATCAATGGGTCATAGAAACACTGGAAGTTGCAAAAACCATTTGAAAATTTCAGGAATTGTTTGATTTTTCACAGGATCCGTTTGAAAACTTTAGGATATTTTTTTATTATTCACAGGATCCGTTTCATGGGACCAAGATATGTTTCCTTCTACAGGGGATACGTTTCCATGGTGGATTTGAGGCGGATTCGATCCGGATACGTATCGGATGCGCGAATCCTACACACCGGGGTGGTGGACCTTGTAACACAGAATGTTTCCCTTCTATTCATATTCTTTATATTACAATAATTTACAAAATTCTGGGAGATAGGAAGAGGCCAGGTCTTGTAAGATGATTCGTCATGCCCCCCAGAATTCTGTGCACAAACTGTTGAGTGGTGTAGTTGTGCTAGTATGATTTATGTTGATTTGACTGTTGTATTTGCAATGAAGACTAGTGTGCTAGGTTGCATGACATAATATTAGTGTGACCAAATTTCTTCATGTATGGTTGGGTCACAACACTGGATTGCATGAGGATTCTTGTGTGCTTGTGACACAACATTGTGTGCTACTCTGAATTGAACAAGGGTTGTGGATTTCATTGTGTGACCAACATTGCTTCCTTTTTTTGTTTTTCCACACCCTGATACAATGACCAATTTTGTGTACCCATACTTGACTAATTCTGGTTGAACTTCTCCTCAACATGATTCCAATTGCCATAGATTATGTTGACCTCCAAGTTCATTGGGTATCAAACCTCCTTGCTTAGGCATTGTTGGTTTCCAACTACTGCCTTGCTAGTTGAGGAAACTTCGTTTGTATTTGCCTTAAGATGTACTACTTGTTGGTCTATGATGACTTTTCTTTCAGCATGATTTGATAAAGTTGGAACAATTCCCTATTTGGCTACTTGATCTTTGCATTGCAAAACTTTCTCTTCCTCTAACTTGACGCCAAGTTGAGCAACAAGTTCTTCAATAAGTGGCATGATAAACTCTCTATCTCTGTCCAACATTGTGATGGCTTGCAGAGGTTTAGGTGATCTATGTTGAACATTGGATGAATCCACATGCATGTTAATAAATCCAACGTGAACACATTCTATCCCGTATACTTGATGATGGTCTATGGGCCATATTTGAGTGGCTTGAACTTCCAATCTTTTTGATTGAAGTGTTATTTTTGAAGATATTCTTAGACTTACTTTCCCATTCAAAATTAGTGATCTACATGTGGCATTTTTTATGTTTAACCTTGTGCTTCTAGTGACTTCTCTACAAAGGCTCTTGAACTTGAACATGAACTTTTCGAATGTGGTCAATGAACATGATGGTTTGTCCAAGTGCAACCAGCGTTGCTATTGTTGCCTTGAGAATATGACCAAAAATAGATAATGGATCCTTGGGCATGAATCCAAGTCAAAATTCAGATGGTGAAGTGCTTGTCACACCGTGCGCTATTCGTAACTATGTTGCATGTACAAGATATTGACATCCCAAGTCTTCAGATGTTGATGATTAAAAATTCGCAACAATTGAATGATGGTGTTGTTTATGACCTCAGTCCATCTGTCCATAGGGGAGGCAATGCTCTTGGTGAATTTGGTGTTTAACAATTCCATAATGCTTGTTAGAACTAACTTAGAAATCGGTTGTCACTATAGGAGGTCATTGATGCTGGTAGGCCAAAATGCATCCAAACTTTATCAAAGAACAGCAAAATGCTTGTTGCCTTGAAACAATCTTCTTGCATGGTATCATGACCACCATTGTGTTGAAGCGATCCACTAATACCATGTGGTGGGCACTGGCCCTATTAGTTGCGGATAATCCTCGAAGGAAGTCCATTGAAATCGATTCCCATGGTTTGCTCGAAATTGGTAATGGTAGATATTTTCCCAACTTTTGGTTCGTGGGTTTTGATTTGCTATAGAGTGGGTAACTGTATACAAACTTTGGTACCATCGGTGCCTTTCTTAGGTAGCAGAAATACCTTTGCAAATTAGTTGTTGTCTCCATCTTAAATGCCTCATCACCTTGGATTGGAGTGCTTCACTCAATAATTGTATCCCGTTATCTCCCAAGTGAACACACATACTGTTAAATTTGTATATAAATTAAATCCTTAAACAAGTAGCCACAAAAATCCTTAGTTGTCCAGAGTTTTGTAGCACTGTATAAACATGTGCAAAGTTTGGACTGTGCATAAACTTCCTTGAAGTCTCTATGTATAAGCTGTTGGAACTACAAAGATATTAGCAATCTCACTATTGGCGATCTTGGTAGGAAATCTACAATCATATTTGTTGTTTCCTTGCAATACTTAAATACACTATTATAGGCATGTGATCCAATTCATGTGATGTGCATTCTTGATCTTGATTTATGTTTTAGAGGAACTTGAGAGGCTTATGGTAATTGTGCACTTTTTGATTTGTTCTAA
This sequence comes from Pseudotsuga menziesii, assembly GCA_001517045.1. Classification (NCBI taxonomy): domain Eukaryota; kingdom Viridiplantae; phylum Streptophyta; class Pinopsida; order Pinales; family Pinaceae; genus Pseudotsuga; species Pseudotsuga menziesii. The sequence goes on along the minus strand of LPNX010179469.1, from coordinate 116,465 downwards.
GTAAATAATGTTGTCAATGCTTAATAGTACTGTGTACAACTTGTGCCCATAGATTGAATAGTTTAGGACCACAACTGAGAATGCCTTGGAGTGGTATGCGATGAGTCTTCGATTGCATCAAAGTTGTCCCCATGGGTTGTCCAAAGGCTTCCCATTTTAATCTGAAGAATTTGTTGAATGTTAGGTAGAATGAGGACATGAGTAGTCACTACTATATACTTTATCTTGGCAAACACTTCATGTTGTGCAAATCCCTAATTGAATTGGATATGGTCAAGATTTATCATGTTGAGTGGGTGCGTGACATGGGAAAGTAATTGATTAATTTATAGAAGTAATTTGCTATTCTCATGTAACTTATCAAGCCACAGATGTTCTTTGGCAGGGATTGATTGGCAATGGCAGAAATCTTTGTCATTTTAATGCTCAATTTTACCTTTTTTTAGTTTTACTCCTTGGGGTTCTTTTCTTGCATTTTAGTCCAACATCCTAGATGTTCTAGGATAGGATCCTTATTTTAAAATGTTCGTGGCTTTATTTTGGGGAGACAAGGAGATCCTTATGTTTTATGTTTGTCTAAAATTTGGAATAGGTGATTCTACAAACATGATATTAATATACTCCTTCCTTTTAAGATACTCCTTCCTTTTAGGAGGAGGGGATGTGAGGTTTCAAGAAAATAATCTATGAAATCCCTTTTTATCTTCTTTTTTTTGAGAGAATGGGGCTTTTAATGATCCTTGGTAGTATTCCTTCATCTGCTTTTAGGCTTCATGTGCTATATTCAGTGGACTTTCCTCTTGGAGATTTTATGCATTTTATTTTTGTCCTTGATCTTGAGTATGCCTCATATAAGGTTTTGTTGATATGGTTCTAGTTAGCATAGGGCTTATAGGGTCTTTGGGTTTGGCTTTTTTGGAGACTTGGTTTTGTTGAGGGAGAAGTGATCTTCTTCCTTATGGGCTATGTCACAAGGTTCACCGAATTCGAACCTTGAGGTTTGAAATTTGACAAACCTCAAAAAAAAATTGGAATTCATTGAGGTTTGGCATTAAATTCGCTAGCTATACGTCAATTTCGAATTCGCCAGGTATACACAGGTTTTGAATTTGCCATTTTTGGCTGTGAGGTTCGCCTGTAACCGGTTCTCATGCCCTCGAGTCTACTCTCTCACATCCGGTCTCCTCCCTTGCGCAAGGTCTCTGCTTACGGAAGTCGCGTCTTTCTATCTACTTCGGGCCTCTTTCCTTTCAACAACAATGAGAGTAGAGACTGAGGGTTGGGGTATCATTTCCACACATCTGTAGTGAGTCGATGCCAATGCTTCCGGAAACAGCGAGAATGACCATAGCTATCTCACACATTTGACAGGCTGTAACTTCTAAACCGTTTTAGTGTTGACGTGTTAGGTTAAAATATTATAACTTATAGGTGGTAAATATTTTTAATATATATCTATGCGAATTGAACGTGTTTATAATGTTTATTAAATTATATTAATATGATAATAGCTTATATGTGTATTAAATATTTTTAATACATACGTATGTGAATTGAATATGTTTATAATGATTATTAAATTATATTAAAATGTAAATTTTATATCTGGAAATTGGAATATATATATATATATATATAAAACATAATGTGTATATATATATATATATATATATATATATATAAAACATAATGTGTATATATATATATATATATATATATATATATATTTTGAAAAATGTATATAGACGAACTTATGTCGAACCTCATTGAAAAATTCGAACTTGAAGGTCACTGAACTCGAACACGAACCTGAACCTTGTGACATAGCTTATGGGGAGTGGCCTTGAATGCTAGGAGGGTGGATGTTTTTTGGATTTGGATTGCCTTTGGAGCTAAGTTGTAGGAAATGCCAAAACCATCTTGGTATTGGTACCTAAAACTTGTTGAAACAAGTATGAAACGATGCAGAAATTCCTCAAGCCGTATCGCAAGTTGTTTCGTATTTGGAAATGTTGTATAGTATGGCTAGGTCATTTTGGCATGAAATGCCCACATTTTGGAATAATTTGTAAGTTGTTAGAACTCGGTCAAGCACCCATGAGGGGCGTGGCACCCATAGGAAGTGTAAAATCCTTAATATATGGAAAATAAAGAGAATTTGACCTCTAATTCCTTTCTAAACCTCTACTTAAATTTTACATTCATTTGAAAAAAAAAGAGAAATATTTAGAAATCCTAACTAGAATTCTCTAGAGTGTAGGTGGAAGTAGAGCTCCCTCCTCCTTCAATCCATGCTCGTTCTGCTGAACATGGCATGATGCCCATGCTTTGTAGTTGTTTGTATTTATTTTGTTTTGAAAATTGTTTTTTAAGTTTGCAAGGAAATCTTAAAGTAGATGCTTGAGAACTTAATTTCAAAACTTCTCTACTTAGTGGTTGTTTCTCACTTTACCTTACATTAACTAGCACAACCACTTAACTTGTGGCCGGTGAACACTGATAGGCCACAAGTTAAGTGCTATGAACACGTTATTTGTTGTTAAAGTTTAGGGTTAGGTTAGGATTTAACATAGAAATATACTTTAATGCATAAACTTAATTATGAAACAAGGTTAGATTCAGAATAGTACTAATAAGTTTAAACTGCAATAAAATCAAGTATAATTTTCATCTCTTTCAACTTTAACACTCCATTGGTCATTGCGTTAAAGTTGGTCCTTGAGATGATTTACCAAATGCCGTGTACAATAACAATATTATAAAAAATAATGTACAGAAGATAACAACAGTAAAGAACCGTAACAATACTCATCTAGAATTTCTTTGAATCAACCTTATACTCAGATACTTTTAGGTTTTGATCTTGTCACCGAAGGGATAAGTCACCTAGATGAACAAATGACGTACCTTGAGAGAGAGCCTAAGAGGTTTAAAGTAGTAAGGATACATACCTTATATTCTTAGTCACCAGTTAGAGAAACTTCAAACATTTACTCAGGCTTTAACAACACACCAGCAAAGAGACACTGTCACGCCGCACAAGAGACACACAGTCACGCTGGGTACAGACACACAGTCACGCTAAAGACACACAGTCACATTGCTGGGTAGAGACACACAGTCACGCTGCACAAGAGACATACAGTCACGCTGCTCGGAAGAGACACACAACCACACTGAAGACACACAGTCACGCTGTTGGGTAGAGACACATAGTCACACTATTGGACAGAGGCACACAGTCACGTTGCCATGAAAGAGACACGGTCACGCTGGACAAGTGAACACAGTCACGCTAGGCAAGTGAACACAGTCATGCTGAGCAGGGACACACAGTCACGCTGACAAGAAAGAGACACGGTCACACTGGGCAAGTGAACATAGTCATGCTGGGTAAGTGAACACAATCGCGCTGAGCAGGGAGGAATAATCACGTTAGGAAGAGAGAGACAAGGTCACGTTGGGCTAGTGAGCATAGTCATGCTAAGCAAGTGAACAGTCATGCGAAGTAAGTGAACACAGTCATGCTGATCAAGGAGGAACAATCACGCTAGCAAGAGAGAGACACGGTCACGCTGGGCAAGTGAACAATCATGCTAGCAAGAGAGAGACACGGCCACGCTGGGCAAGTGAACAGTCAAGCTAGCAAGAGAGAGACACGATCACGCTGGGCAAGTGAACAACCACGCTAGCAAGAGAGAGACACAGTCACGCTAGGTAAGTGAACAGTCTCACTAGAAAGAGAGAGACACAATCATGGTGGTGAAGGAGAGACACGATTAGTAGCAATAACCTAGGTAAATGAGATACGTCTTGTTGGATGATCACATTGAAGGATAAAACTTGCTTTTTTTAAGGGTCCTAGCTTTTAGGGTGTTAACCAATAAAACATAAAATATAATTAGGTTGACTTAGAATAGGTACCAAAGGTCCTAATGGTCTTATAAAATAAAACCATAAAATAAAATGGTCCAATAAAACCATAAAATAAAATTTGACTTAGGATAGTATACCAATGGTAAAAAAAAACACATAAAGTAAAAGTCATCATAATAAGAGTGTTAGGACCATAAGTCAACCAAAGGGGTCATAATAAGAAGGTAAGACAACCCTCATACACACAAGTCCAAGGTGTACCATAAAGGTGGACAAACAAGCCCCTTTTTACCCAAAGGACCAACAAGACCGAGGACTTTATTCTTTTCTCTCTCTCAAGGTACATTGTTTCATATATTTTTATCATCACTATATAAGGGGAAGATCCAAACGGGATGATGTGATTCTTTGGTCCTCAATGCTGCTCCTAAGGGTTAGGTGCTAGTGACATCAAGGGGTGGCTAGTCCCTTGAGAAACAACCTAGCAATAATTGATTAGGAGAGAGGATGTCACACATCATCATCTTGTGTACTTGACCAAGATTCACTTGGTTAACTGACCAAGAGTGCTCCTATAGGAACTGCTTGGTCCCAAACCAAGAATCTGCCTGCTCTTAGACCAGGAAGTCTCTGTCTCAACCTGCAAAATCTGCTTGGACATCGTGTCCAAGAAACTGTTCGGTCCCAGACCAGCATACCCTAGAGACATATAGGGGCCCTAACCATATGTTAGGGACTTTGCCATGACATCAACCTGCTTGGTCCCAGACCAAGAACCCCAGGAGACTACTGGGGGCCTTAGGGTACCTTCTAGGGTCTCACTCTACCCTAGTTACCTGACTAGGGTACCATCCTCCTTGAGAATGGGTCTCGTAGCTGCACTAACTTTAACACTCCCTCTCAACAAGAGGGGACTTCTTAGCACATCGATAACATACCGCACCATTACATGGTGATAACTCATCTCTATGTCTTCTAACCTGTCATCAAATACAAGATTTTCTAAGAGCTTTAAATAGCTCTCCATCTCAGCACGAAGCATGATCTCATAGATCCACTTGGAAGTTATAACTGACTTCCTTTTATAGCTGAGAATCACTTTGCACATATCATCTTTCCAAACCTGTTGTTTGGCTGATTCCCCATAATGAGAGTTGACTGTATCAGTGAAATGGCTCTCATTGGAGCAAGCTTGAAGCTTTTCAATAGGCTTCTCAATGAGATGAAATGAAGGCTTCTTGGCCTTCTCCCTCTGCTTCTCTAAACGAGAAGTCTTGTAGACTTCCATCTCTGAGTCATTGGAGGATTGATGGAAGATCACATCTATATGTTCCTTTTCTGCAACTCCACTCTGTTGGGGACTGAAGAGCACAGTTGGCTCCCTCTTGATCTCTGAAACTTGACCGGGGTATAGAGCTTGAACAACACGTCCTGAGACCTTATAGAGGTCACCTTCATGGACTCCAATCATGATGGCTGAGCTTATACTTATACCGTTAGGCCATATCAAAGCCTTTCCTTCTGAGAAGGTTACAGAGAACCCCTTGTCTTCTAAATCACTGAGGTAACGTTGTTTTTTAGACTAGGAACATATAAAATTTCCCCAATATTAATCAACATCCCTGAATCAAGTTGTAAGGCAGTTGAACCAACTCCTTTAATGTCATAGGTACTTCCATTTCCAAGTTCCACCTTCTTATGGAACTTCTTGGCCTCAAAGACTCCAAAGCACTTCTTGAATCCAGTCATATGTCTGGTGGCTCCACTATCTATCAGTCGGGAATCTAATAGGTTGTGGATGGTACTTGTGAGTGTTGAAGCCTAGAAATATTTTTTTCTTGGTCTGGGTCCTTGGTGTCACCCCTAGATTTCTTTGGCTGAGGTTGTTCTTTTTCTGTAGCAGCTGAGGCATGATGTCTCTTCCTATGCCAATTCTTGTTAAGTGGTTTCTTACAATGCCATGCATAATGACCAATCTTACCACAGTTATAACATCTAACCTTAGATTTATGAAAGTACTTACCTTGAGGTTCCTTACCATTATTCTTGTGACGGGGAATATTTTTTCTTTTCATTGCTTTGGCAGCTAGTGCATGATCCTTTTCATGTGGAGGCCCAAATTTACTCTGGATCCTTCCTTCTTCTAAACAATCATGCCATATCCTTTCAAAGTTTGGATAAACCTCTCTTCCATTTACTGAGGCCAAGAATGTCTCCCAAGATGCAGGAAGACCATCGGATATTGTCTGCACAAGATCATCATCTTCTACTTTATCTCCAATGGCCATGAGTTGATCTTTTATTTGAGAGATCCTAGAGAAGAAGGTAGCAACTGTTTCATCCTTATCCATCTTTAGTGAACGAAATTGCTTCTTCAAAGCCCTTCTCTGAGTAGGGGCTTTCTTTTCATAGAGATTAACTAGAGCATCAAAGCATTCTTTGGCTGTCCTTAAGGGAGCTATTATGGGCATCGAGTTGTCTTTAACTGAGTCAAAGATAACTCTCTTTGGCTTGGCTTGATTATTCTTGAATGTTGCTCTTCCTTGAGCTATAGTGTGCTCTTCAACAACTCTAGTGACCAAGTCATCTAGATCGCTCTCTTCTAGGATATTTTAGAACCCTAGCCTTGCATGCATTGAAATTTGAGGCTGCCTCAAGCCTATCTTCTGATTTTATTGAAGGAGTAGTCATCTTCAAACCTTACTTGTCAACTTGAAGAGTATGCCAAATAAGCTTCTGTAACAAGTTGAGTAAGGTACAAACCTTACCTTAGGATCTATGTAGTTTCTGTTAGTTGCAAGACAGAATTAGCTACAACCTGGATTTGATACCATGTTAAAGTTTAGGGTTAGGTTAAGATTTAACGTAAAATATACTTTAATGAATAAACATAATTATGAAACAAGGTTAGATTCAGAATAGTACTAATATATTTAAACTGCAATAAAATCAAGCATAATTTTCATCTCTTTCAACTTTAACATTTCACTGGTCACTGCGTAAAAGTTGGTCCTTGAGATTATTTACCAAATGCCATGTACAGTAACAATATTATAAAAAATAATGTACAGAAGATAACAACAGTAAAGAACCATAACAATACTAATATAGAATTATTTTGAATCACCCTTATACTCAAATATTTTTAGGCTTTGATCTTGTCACTGAAGGGACAAGTCACCTAGATGAACAAATGACATACCTTGAGAGAGAGATTAAGAGGTTTAAAGCAGTAAGGAAATAAACCTCAAATTCTTAGTCATCAGTTAGAGAAACTTCGAGCATTTACTCAAGCTTTAACATCACACCAACAGAGAGACACAGTCACATTTTTGGGCAGAGACACATAGTCATGCTGAAGACACACAATCACGCTGCACAAGAGACATACATTCACGCTGTTGGGCAGAGACACACAATCACATTGAAGACACATAGTCATGCTGCTGGGAAGAGAAACACAGTCACGCTGCTGGGCAAAGACACAGTCACGCTGCCAGGAAAGTGACACGATCATGTTGGGCAAGTGAACACAGTCACGCTGGGAAAGTGAACACAGTTATGCTGAGTAGGGACACATAGTTACGCTGACAAGAAAGATACGGTCACGCTGGGCAAGTGAACACAGTCACACTGGGTAATTGAACACAGTCAAGCTGAGCATGGAGGAATAGTCTTGCTCGCAAGAGAGATACACAGTCACGTTGGGCAAGTGAACACACTCACGCTGGGCGACTGAACAGTCACGCTAGGTAAGTGAACACAATCACGCTGAGTAGGGAGGAACAATCACACTAGCAAGAGAGAGACACGGTCACACTGGGCAAGTGAACAGTCACGCTAACAAGAGAGACACACGGTCACGTTGGGAAAGTGAGCAGTCATGCTAGCAAGAGAGAGACACGGTCACTCTAGGTAAGTGAATAGTCTCGCTAACAAGAGAGAGACACTGTCGCGCTAGCGAAGGAGAGACACGATTAGCAACAATAACCCAGGTAAATGAGATACGTCTTGTTAGATGATCACATTGAAGGATAAAACTTGCTTTTATAAGGGTCCTAGCTTTTAAGGTGTCAACCAATAAAACATAAAATATAATTAGGTTGACTTAGATAAGGAATCAAAGGTCATAATGGTCTTATAAAATAAAAACATAAAATAAAATTGTCCAATAAAACCATAAAATAAAATTTGACCTAGGATAGTATACCAATGGTCCAAAAAATAAAAACCATAAAGTAAAAGTCATCATAATAAGAGTGCTAGGACCATAAGTCAACCAAAGGGGTCATAATAGGAAGGTAAGACAACCCTCATACCCACAAGTCCAAGGTGTACCATGAAGGTGGACAAACAAACCCCTTTTTACCTAAAGGCCCAACAAGACCAAGGACTTTAATCTTCTCTCTCTCTGAAGGTACATTGTTTCATATATTTTTATCATCACTGAATAAAGGGAAGATCCAAACTGGATGATGTGATCCTTTGGTCCTCAATGTTGCTCCTAACGGTTAGGTGCTAATGACATCATCATGGGGTGGTCAGTATCTTGAGAAACAACCTAACAATAACGGATTAGTAGAGAGGACATCACACATATCATCTTGGTCTACTTGACCAAGATTCACCTAGTTAACTGACCAGGAGTGCTCTTGCAGGCACTGCTTGGTCCCAGACCAAGAATCTGCCTGGTCCCAGATTAGGAAGTCTCTGTCCCAATTAGCAGAATCTGCTTGGACATCGTGTCCAAGAAACTGTTTGGTCTTAGACCAGAATACCCTAGAGACATATAGGAGCCCTAACCATATGTCAGGGACTTTGCCATGGCATCAACCTGCTTGGTCCCAGACCAAGAGCCCCAGGAGACTATTGGGGGCCCTAGGGTACCTTCTAAAGTCTTACTCTGTCCTAATTAACTAACTAGGGTACCATCCTCCCTGAGAATGGGTCTCGCAGCTACACTAACTTTAACATCTGTTACTTGTTCTCCATGCGTAGTTGTAATCACTTGTTGTCTCAACGACCTGTTATCACCCAATGCCTTCTACCTAAATGGGTTGTCTGCCACGAACTGCCTGTGATCAATGCATCAACTACTAGTTATTTTTGATATTTTTTTTTAATAATTGTTTATTTCGAATTTAGAATGACACCCACAAAATCAATTTGGACAGTACACTTGTCTCATCCCTCATGCAATCTAGAAAAAGCATACTTGCTAGTCCACCTCAAATTCTAAAATATAAACACCTATCGGTGTAAAAATGCACTCTAAATTGTGGAAATCTAAGTCTTTGAAACCCAATTGCCTCTCAATGTACTAAACAACGCTTCACATTATATCTTGTATGAGTGAAAGTTCAAGTTTCAAGGTATAATATACTATCTATTTTCCTTATGTTAGTGGAACAACACAGAAAGGAAAAGACAAAGGAAGTGTCCTTTGAAGCAATCGAGAGCCAAAGAAAGGGTGTCCATAAGCAATTAACTATTTAACAAAATGTGAAAATTGAGACCTATATTATGATTCTGATTGTTGGTGACTGACTATAATACTTAGTCATCGTTGTAAATGGCTGCATCTTTCTTTTACCTTTGTATTGAAGGTTCGAATGGTAGATTATGATGCTAATTACATATGGAAGCCTGGAAAAATATCTTATGAATTTTATGTTAAAAATAGTGTAGCTGCGAGAGCCATTCTCTGAGAGGATGACACCCTAGTCAGTTTACCAGGGTTCCTGGTTGGTTAACCAGGCAGAGTAAGTCCCTAGTAGGTACCTTAGTGCCCCCAAGAGTCTTTTGGGGTTCTTGGTCTGGGACCAACCAGGTTGATGCCATGGCAAATTCCTTATCATGTGGCTAGGGACTCTATTTGTCTCTAGGGCATTCTGGTTAGGGACCAGACAGTGCTTGGTCAAAAGGACCAAGCAGATCTTGTAGGCTGAGACAGAGACATCCTGGTCTGGGACTAGGCAGATTCTTGGCCTAGGACCAAGCAGGTCCCGTAGGTATAGTCTTGGTCAATTAACTAGGAGGATCTTGGTTAGTTAACCAAGATAATTATGTGTGATGCCCTCTCTTACATGGTTGAGATAGGTTGTTTCTTCAAGGGTCTGGCCACCCTTTGATGATGTCATTAGCACTTGACCTTTAAGAGCAGTCAGAAGGACCAGAGGATCACATCATCCAGTTTGGACCTTCCTTATATGGCGATGATAAAAAAAATTTCAGTTATTGTATGGAACACTTGTGGAACACATACCTTGAGAGAGAGATAAAAGTTTGGTTGCTTCTCCTCGTGGGTAAAAGGGTTGTCCTCCCACTTTTTTGGTACACCTTAGTCTTGTGGGTAAAAGGGTTGTCCTCCCACCTTGTTGGTACACCTTGTTCTTGTGGGTAAAAGGGTTGTCCTCCCACTTTGTTGATACACTTTGGTCTTGTGGGTAAAAGGGTTGTCTATCCACTTTGTTGTGACACCTTGTGGTTTTCCTTGTGTTTGGTTTGGTCTTGTGTTAACCCCTTGTTGGACCTTGTGCTAGCATTTGTCCTTGGTTGGGTCATCCTACCCTTAGTCATGACCTTGATACCCTATCCTAAGACATCATAATATTAGTTTTTTGTTTTATCTTGGTAACAGTGCTAAAAGCTAGAACGTCTTGAGTAACCCTAAAATTTTTGAAGGGTTCGAAGGATGATCTTTCTAGAAGACCTTTGAAGCTTATAAATAGAAGTAAAAGATCTCATTATAAGATCATTGAAGACAAGATTTGAAATCTTTTCACCTATATTTGATCCAGGTTTTGTTGTTGCTCTCTTGGGTTGACTTCTAGGGTTTCTCTGCTGCAATTGTTCCTCTTGAAGGATGCCTCTCTTCCTCTCTCCCTCACATGTGACCCGTGAATTGTTTTGGACTGTGTGAGGGTGCCATGAGCCTGTTAAGGGTGCTGCCGTGAGCCTGTGTGAGGGAGGCGTGACCTTGCTGAGGGTTGCTAAGGGTGCCATGAGCCTGTGTGAGGGAGCCGTGGCCTTGCTAAGGGTTGCTGAGGGGGTCGTGAGCTAGTGTGAGGGAGACGTGGCCTTGTTGAGAGTTGCTGAAGGTGCTGTGAGCATGTGTGAGGGAGTCGTGACTTGTTGAGGGTGCCGTGACTTGCTGTCATTTGAACCGTGGGCTGTTTGTTTTGCTGTACCTGAGCTGTGGGCTTGTTTAATGGGTTGTCACCTTGGTTACTGGGCTGTCACCTTAGCTTGGGCTGTTTGTTGGGCTCACTTAACCGTGGGACGTGTGAGCTAAACTCTTGAACCGTGGACTGTTTGTGGGCTAACACCTAGGCCATGACCTATTTGTGGCTGTTTGTTGAGGACACTGTTGTGTATGTGATGCTACAATAGGTTACTGTCTGTGTTGGGCTACTCTAAGTGGACTACTACATGTGTGAACTACTGTTACATTGCTAGAGGCTGCTCTCCATTGTTGGACAATTGTTTGGCATCTTGGATTTGATCTTAAGCTGCTACACTTCCTTCAGTAACTACCTAACCCTATTCTCAACACTTTATCTCTCTCTCAAGTATGTCCATGTCCTCAGGTAAGGGCCAAATTTGTTCCCTTAGTGACTTGTCTTCGAGAGACAAGGTCTGATCTGAAAGTACTTCCGAGTATAAGGAAGGTCCAAACCAGTTTTGTTTCACAGACTTTCTTAGTTAAATTTCTTATTGATACTATTTGTTAGTCTAGTTTAGTTACTATTGCTACTCTACATGTTGTGTTTTGTTTCAGCTGTGTAACTTTAACACAATGATCCTTAGGGAAGTGTTAAAGGTTAAAGAGATGAAAATTACATTTGTTATTAGTTAGAATTTTACTAATACTGTATTTTTTACCTTCAATATTATTTTACATTTTAAATTTTCAAGTTTGTAAATTTAAGTAAAAATCGCAAAACTTTAACATTTTACAAGTTGGAACTTTAGCACTGTTGCCTTGAATATATTACTAGGCCAAAATTGTCACCATGGATTTTTCCTAAACAATTTACGATGTTAATTGGAGGACAAATATAGAGGGAAAGAAAGGTAAGTGATAGGTAGTAGGTACTACAATTTAAATCAATTAAAAGCATATCAAGAGCAATAAACAAGATAGTGCTTCCAACATGTTCATGAGAAGGGAAAGAAATTTCATGACTATGAGCTTGATGCTAGAGTTCTTAGTAATATGTTATATTGGACTTATGGAGTAAATTCTTTATTGTTTGCATGCTGAATATTATACTACGTAGCATGGGTACCCATACCCAGGGAGGATACCCACATACCCTGCCGCACCCAAAACTTGGCTGAAGTACCCAAGATGTTTCTAACAGATTTAGGGGACGTTGATTGTAGAGGGGATGGAGTACCCCTGTTTTGGGGACGCCTAGGGATGCCCAAGGACTAGTTTTGTACTGGGTACCCCTATTTTGGGGATGCTGAGGGGCTAGTTTGTACAAGCCCAACCAGTTTTGTACAAGTGAGGTTAAAGTCAATAATATTAAATTCTTAAAGTAAAAGCGATATTCTCCTTATATTTCATTCTCTATCCTTTTACTTAAATTTTTAACACTACCATTAATTGTTTCAAGATGTTTGAGAGTGGTTCCAACCTCATTGGACTTCATATCCAAAAAGTAGAAATTTAGATCCCATTTAAAATTCAACAAGTTTAATAGTTTTTAGGATTTCAGGATTGCAACATGTCCTTTGGATTCTATCATGTACGAGGGTATGGGATTGGTATTTAATCAAGCACATCAACCTCTCAATGTACCTTGAAGTTGGTGGTGCTTATTGCTGAACTCCTAGAGGAGGGGGCATAGGGTGTAATTGATGAATAGGATCCCAATATATTTAATCAAGCACATCAACCTTTTACAGTAGTTCTTGGTTATCTCCACATGTAGTTATCTCCATGTATCTTTTCAGAAGGGAATAAATATAAGTGTAGGGGTTTATTAAAACTGAAGACAAATTGTACTCCACACATGCACACACACATAGACCAAACCACATTGAAGATGCCCCAAATTCTCTCTGCAAATTGGATAGACAAACTCTAGATCCACACTAGATCCAATAGACAACAGAGAAGTAACTCTCCCTGGAAAAACAATGGTCTCAAACTTCGATATGGACTGCTCACTACAAGAGGAAACTTGTCTCTTGCAACTGTGATACCTTACAACTCTCAATAGACTCTTTAATAATATCAATTTATCTCAATACCATGGGACACCCAATACCACGAAACACACTCCCTCCAATACCATTGACTATAACGAATTACAAAAGACACTATTACAAGACTATCTAGAGAAACTATCTTGACTCCTTTTATGTTTCTAGACACCCCAAACGTAGAAGTACTTGTCGAGCTACGCAAAACTAACACTCCATCTTAGTGAGGAAGGTACTTTTGGAGAACACATCATACCAGGATCAAACACATTCTCTGCTGTTGCAGCTACCCCCTTTGAACTGGAAGACTTCCTGGCTACATTTGCCGCACTTTGATATGAAGATTTGTGCTCCTCATCCATTAGTGTCATCTCAAATAAGATATTGGATGCCATCACTGCAAACCCCACAGAAAACACCACATAACTCAACCAATCATGTGCCCATACTGTTGCAGCTGTCAACACTGCAACTATGCTCAGCACCTCTGCCAACTTACATGTGTCCAAGGCAGTCGCCCAAAAAGATTTACTGACCTTTTCTTGGGACCTGCCCGGACTTTCCTAGACAGTTTTTGGGCTGGCCCTAGGGCTTTTTGCCTTGCCCGACATTACTTTTTTAGTTTTTCGGCACCTCTTCCCTTGCTTCAGTATGCCCTAGGCTTGCCCTGTGGTTGCAACCTTGCTCGCGACTTGCTCTTCTCCCTTTGGTGATTGGTTGAATGATGACAACTTGCTGCCATGTCCTATCTTTGTCGGCGACTATAATCTCCTCCCAGCGGCGACTGCTCCTTCACGCAGGCTATCTTCCTAGCTCGCAATCCCGTCAGCTATAGCCTGCACCCTTGTTAGCGTCACTTCTCCATGCCATGAACCCTGCATAGTTGATACTTCTTTGCGGGCCCGTGTGTGCTACCTATCTGTGTATTTCTCTGTTGTCGTCTATCTCACTTGTCCCCCCCTGAGATACCAAGCTCGACATTCGTGCAACCTTGTCCTGCTGCTATCCTCGTATAAGCCCTCGCCTTGCTTGGATGAGCACAACTAATCGTCGTCGCGTCTTTGCCAAAGATCTTGTGCTTGAGTTGACTCCCTACATTGGTGTCGACTTCCTCTGCATTGGCATCCACGCTACTCTAATCTGTCTTGGTTGTTGGCCCCTACACCACCACCGTCGGTGCTTGATCCGCTTCCACAATCTGCCGACTCTAGCTTCAATCATACTCCGTGTCCAATAGCTCGAAATTTTCTCCCAGCTCCTTGCAATCTCTTACCTGCCAGCATGAATTGTACTCCTTGTGGGAGGCTACAACTCGCCCATCATCCAACATTTCTTGCAGATTACCTTTTGGGCCCAATTTACTACAGTTAGCAGGTAGATCTCTTCCCGCAACCAATTCTTCCTCTCAGCACATGAAGATTTGTACGATGTACAAACAAAGGTCTTAGACCTGTACAGTGGCCGTACAATACTCACGAATCCCCCTTTTCTTTCTCTCAATCTTGTGCATGGTCTTCTTAGTTCCGCTTTTATACCATGCGGAATTTTATGTTTAAACCCTTGATTTACAGCTTATTTAATGTTTTCTTCAGGCACAACTTAGCAAATATCTATATTGCAGAATTGAACATTAAAACTGAACAATACATTGTCTAAACAACCATATAAATGCACAACATAAACAAATAACATCCACACAAGATACACAGGGGTTTACCATGGATACCCAGTCCTTCCGAGAAAACCAACAAATGTTTGTCTTATTCTTATTGCATGATTTGTTTACAACAACACTACAATGGTCCTCCAAATAAATCCTCTGGATCTGACAAAAGCTCCTTAGAAAGACCTCTAACCACAACCTATGGCTTTTTGAGACCAAACCACACTGAAGATGCCCCAAATCCTCTCTGCAAATTGGATAAACAAACTCTAGATCCACCCTGGAACCAATCGACAACATAGAAGTAATTCCCCTGGAAAAATTGTGATCTTAAACTTAGATCTAAACTGCTCACTACAAGAGGAAACCCGTCTCTTGCAATTGTGATACCTTACAACTCTTAATAGACTCTTTTATAACATCACTTTATGTCAATACCATGGGGCACCAAGTGCCATGAAACACACAATACCATGGTCCCTCCAATACCATTGACTATAAAGAATTACAAAAGACACTATTACAAGACTGTCTAGAGAGACTATCTCGATTCCTTCTACATTGCTAGACACCCCCAACGTAGAAGTACCTATCGAGCTAGCCAAAACTAACACGACATATTTGAATATGTTACTACAAATAGATAGTGAGGTTATAGTCTACTACACAATGATTACTTATGATTAAGTTTTAATATTAGAACCATACTATTTTAAGAAAAATAATCAAGTAAAGAGAAAAAGCTATAGTAGTAAAAAAAGTATATCATTAACACACTGGACACAAGTTGTACCTTGGACAACCTGTGAGTGTGAACCTTTGCAATAAATAAGGAATATGCCTTGCTCTTTTATTCATTTTCAAATTTAGTGTGCAAAATCTAAAGAAATGTAATCACTCACTATCAAGTAAATGGGCACTATGGCTTGAATAGGTTATTATAGGGTCACCTACTTCCTTTGCTCCTTTTTAAATATCCCACTTCGTAACTTTGCTTGACTATGGAACAGTAAATGAATACAATAGTAACGAAACCCCTTTCTTTTGTTGTGACTCGATTTTTAATATGTCCTAATAGTTGTTAGGGTTAAGGTTAGGTTTTGCGTTCACTAAACACCTAAGTTGCCAGGAAACTTGGGTTCGGGGACAAGGACCCCATTTTTTGAAATAGGGGACTTGGGTACATCGAGGGTACTCTCTCTCTCTCTTTCTATATAAATTTTAATAATAATAAATTTCAAATCATTTTCACTATACATATATATTTATGTTCATCCACATGAATCCAAGCCATTATACACAAATATGCAAAGTTTCTCATGTATATAGCAAGGGTGCATACAAATAAAAAAACATAGAGTGCAATCTATATCTGACCCAAAGTTTCTCATGTATATAGCAAGGGTGCATACAAATAAAAAAACATAGAGTGCAATCTATATCTGACCCAAAATACATAAAACATAGAGGTTCTAAATGGCCCGTAGAGTACAAAAAACTTCATGCTGCAACAAATAACTACATATCATCAAATCATTGCCTATATTGGGGTCTTGTTCATCAATAGCACCTTGTGCCCCCCTACTTTAAGCTCCATCCCTTGCCTCTACCTTGAATCTCGAAGTTGATCTTCCAAGGGCATTAGTCAACACTCTACAATTTTGATGAAACTTCCTAATTGCAAAGTTAAAATAATGTAGAAAAAGCTTTCCATGCTTAATAAGTGATTTTGCTTGATTGTAAGGGTACATTTTTATTAAGGACATGACAGAGGAGTTCAACAATCAACACCACCAACATCAAGGTACATAGAGAGGTTGATATCTTAGATTAAATGCTGATTCCATACCCTCATACATGATAGAATCCAGTGGAAACATTGCAATCCTGAAATCTTGAAGACTGTTAAGTCTGTTGAATTCTGAATGGGATCTAAAATACCTCTTTTTGTATATAAAGTCTGATGAGGTTGGAATTACTCAAACATCCCTAAAACAATTAATGGTAATGTTAAGATAAGGAGAATGTCACTTTTACTTTAAGAATTTAATATTACCATTTAATATTATTGACTTTAATGTCACTTGTACAAAACCCGTTGGGTTTGTACAAAATTGGTCCCTAGGTGTCCCTAGATGTCCTAAAAATAGGGGGACCCCATCTCCTCTAGAACAACATCCCCTAGTTTCATAATAGATGTCTTGTGTGCATGGGTGGAGCACCTGGTTCGACAGGGTACGTTTGGGATGTCCCTGACCTTGTACCCGAGACATGTGGACGCAAACTTGGTGAGGGGACGCAAACCCTACCCTTGGGTTTGTGTACCCATGCTAGATAACCAAATATTGATTAGGGTTAGGGTTTATGATCAACCCTCTAGAATATCCTTAAAACACTGCATGTTGCTAGCTTCACATTTGTGAGTTATGGGAGATAACATGGCTAATTATTGTGTGAGTTATGGGAGATCAAAATCAATAATAAACTAAAAGAGAAAAAGGCCCTACCCTAAAGCATCTACACTATATAGTATAAACCCTAATTACACTTAATCTAAGATTCTAAACCCTTCTACACCCACACAAACTCACATTTACATTATGTTTTCATATATTTGAATTTGAATTTTTAGTATTTTGGGTAGGCTCCTATATGTTTGGAAACTCGTACATCCCTTGTGATGCTCCCTAAAATTTGGGGGCTACCTCCACCCAAAGTTGTCACACTCAGACTCGGTTGGCTTGGGACTCAACAAGACTTGGTGAGTTGGGAAAGATTCGATAAATACAAAAAAAAACTCAAAATATATCAAGGTAAAGTCTTGGGAGTCTAGGTTGAGTCTTGTCGAGTCTGGGCAAGTTTGGCAGAGTCTTGGTGAGTCTCAACAAGTATGGTCGAGTGATGAGTTCAAGGTCGAGTATGATGTGAGTACTTGGCCTAGCTAAGACTCCGGAAGACTCATGACTGAGTCAAACTTCATTGCCTCCACTTGTCTGTCAAATGTGTTTCCACGTTCTCACATCCTCATGTCTAGAAATTTGGTGGAACATTGTCATCTAGTAGATAGGAGATAATTCTTTTAAGCTTGATCTTTGGGTATATATGAGTATTTACTTTGTTATCAGTGTATTGAAATTGAAAATATTTGAGCCATAGATGCTTGATGAGGACCCTACTAAACCATTATTGCCAACAGTGGCCGACTTAGTGCCAGACCACCATGTAGAGTTTTTAGAAGACGTCATGCTATAAATTAATGTTTGTGGTACTTGAGAGGATCTCTTGGACTGTTGCACATTGGGTTCAAGGGACAAATGCTAGGCAAAGCTAAGTGGTTCTTGAAAATGTGGATGGACTACTTGCTTGACAAGACATCAGTACGATGTTGGTGGAACCCGGTCGATGGAAGATCAGGTTGATCCTGATGGACATCCCATTGACAAAACATTAGTTTGACATCTACAAACTATGCATTGAAGAAACATCAAGAAAATGCCGATGAGAACTTTGTGGATGTGGACTAGTATCCACGTCAAATAGTATTCGTCAACCATTATCTGACTCTAAGGTATTTTCCAAGCTGAGTCCATGCAGAGTTCCAGGGGGCAGAAGATTCTAGGGCTTGAGCACGAAAGACCTCTGACGGACTAAAACATCAGGAAATAAAGAAACAATGTTACATTGGTGGATAGGGGTTGAGTTGCTAGCTAAGAATTTGTCAAGGAAGCAGTTACTTTAATGTAGCTGACAATATGACAGATTCTTGGTTAGCATAAGAGGCAGGAAATTCATGAAGAGAAGGGTTTGTTCATTCTTTTGTTTGGAGTCTGGACTCTGGACACAAAATCCAGTTCAGAATACTCGTTTTTTCAGAGTTTCAGTTGGAAAGAGTTTTATAAGCTCTGTTTTACTGAGATGGTGGATTGGAATAGACTTGGAAGACTGATGAGCTTCATGAAGAATCTTCTAAAGAAACAAGCTGCGCACTTGTATAGGACAGGCCTCTATACCCCATAGCTATTGCTGTATCTTCTATTGTATGACATAAAGGGTGGCACCATTCTGTGAAACACAAACTGGATGTATTGGCCACTGAAATTGTAATAACAATCTTAATCTTTTCTTCCCCATGAAGGTTTTCTCCAGTGAACAACATTGTGTCTGTTGTATGCTTTCGTGTGCTGCATTCTATATGTTTTTGTAGATTGTGTAGGTACTCAAACAGTGGAACAGAACACCTGTTTTATGAGTGCCATTGGGACATTTGACTCACTCACTGGGCAAAATGGATCAATTGAAGATTAGTTATTGTTAAAACTTAAAATACTATCATGGTAATTGTTTGCAATATGTTTATGGTACTGTATCTTCTTTTACTTTATATAAAAATTGTGTGTCCATTCATATAGAGTTTAAATATATTTTTTGAATCAAACAAAATATTTTATTTTATATTGACATAAAGTTACATTTCTGGCCCATGCATGCCTGTGGATGCTTTTTCATTACAAATTTTGATAGTGTATTTAAAAAACTTTTATGAGGTCCACAAAACACAGAGAACTTAAGTATACCTTTAGATAACAAAAAGGCCTCTGGGAAAAAAAGAAAATACATCATGAGGGCTGCCTTTTGCCCAAAGCAGAGCTCAATTACTCAAGGATTTGAAATCATGATTACTTAAGTGGTATTGGAAATAAGCTTAAAAATTCTTCATCAGCATCTTATATCTCTTCTGTCATTGTGGTGTCCTAAAAGCAAACAATGAAGTTTCTCAATTTCTTTAGCCTTGCTTGTCTTTGCGAAGTGGGGGGTCCTCTGTGTTAATTTTTCTAACCCCAGCTCTAGATAAACAGTTTCCTAGTGATTTTCCTTGTTGAAAATTAAATCGCAACACTGAATAATTTATACTTGCTGAGATCTATTAACAGAAATTTAAAATAGCGGAAGCAAAACTATCGAAATAGATCTACTCAATAAAAACACCTACACATAATTTTTGCGCTTCAAATCGGCTTTTCGTTCAAATAACTTCCAAGCTTACAAGGGCTCCTTTACTGGGAAAATGGCCTGAGAAATACAACTACAGCAAACTTGGCAAAATGCCCCAACAAACCCCTGGTTCTGCCTACTGTACTGTATGGAGTGTACAGCCCTTATGTTATGCTGAGCGGCTGTCGTATGCTATTGTACGGCCGCATCTGTACGGATCTACTATCCGCTTCTGTACGGCTGTACTGCCTGGCATGTGCGGCTTCCTGGTGTACGACTCTGTTGCTGTATGGTTGTACAACCCCTGCTGGGCTGTACGACACCTGTACAGCTTTCTCTTGCACTTTGATGCCTCTGACCAGATGTATGGCCCACTTGTAAATACTCTTCCTACTGCTGCAATCTCTCTGCCAAATCTGTCAAGTGGAAGTCTTTCTCCACTCTCTCGAGTCTGAACGAAGTTTCTCTTGTATTTTCTCCTCTCACATTGGCTACCTTTTATCCTTTTGAGATGGAACCAAAACCCTATTTTCAATGGTTGAGATTAGATCTCTCACTTGAGATTGATGGCTAAGATCCACTTTATTAACTTAAATCATTAGTGCCAAAAATTTAGGCACTTCATTAAATTAACCTCAATTAATTCTCAAAAGACATTCACTTTAATAATTAACTTTAAAAAAGTGAATTCCAAAGTTTTGAGAGGTATTAATGACGATTTCTAGTGGTTGGACACAAACCCATGTGGAAATATCTGTTGAGTCACAATTTTAACGCTCCCTCTTAGTGAGGAAGGTATTCTCCACCACTCCTAGTTTATTTCTGAAGAAGACAAACTTCCCTTTCACAAGGGTTTGGTCAGAATGTCTGCAACCTGCTTATCTGTGGAAATGTACTAGAGCTTGACTCCTCCCTTCTGAATTCTGTCTCATATGAAATGATATCTGATCTTGATATGCTTTGGACTTGTTATGGAATAATGGATTCTCAGAGAGTTTTATACAAGTCAGATTGTCACAGTCTATCATCGTATGCTCCAACTCCTGATCAAATAAGCTTGTAAGCTGTTTGCAAAGCTGATTAGCTTCACAACTAGCCATACTCATTGCCATGTACTCCGCCTCTACTGCATCGAGTGCTACGAAAGTTTTCTTCCTGCTGAATTAAGAAATCATTGTTGAGCCCAACCTGAACCAATACCTTGAGGTGCTCTTTCGATCTGATGCACTCCTTGTCCAATCTGAGTCTGAATATCCCCTGCAGCCTCACTACATCATCCGAATATCCCTGCAGCTTCACTCCACCTCCAATATACCTCAAAGGCTCAAACCATACTCCATTGTGCCCCTCAAATATATGAGCACATGCTTTGCTGCTACCCAATGCACCTCCCTCGGGTCCACCATGAACTGACTCAAGGTGTTCACTACAAAAACTATATCCGACCTACTGTTGATCAAATACATCAAGGATCCTATTAGCTGTTTGTATAATCTTGAATCCACCAACTCTGAATTTGAAGCGACAACCTTCTTTAGGTTGGTAACCATAGGTGTAGCCATCGGTCTATAGTCCTCCATCCTGAATCTCTTTAAAGCTTAGAATCTCTACTGTGTACTTCCCTTAACCAAAGAAGATCCCGCCCGATCTCTGCCATACCTCTAACCCCAAGAAGTTATTCATTAAGCCAATATCCTTCATCTCAAAATTTCTAGCCATATCTGAATTGCGGCTTGATAAGCCCCTCTGCACTTGTGAGAATCAAATCATCTATGTACCACACCAAGATGAGTGGCTCAATCTCAAAAGTATGAAGTTCAAGTTAGGATCTGCCTCACTCTTGGTGAAGCCCATGTTCTTGTAATATCCCAAATCTCGATATTTTCTATTTCTAAGCAAATATGCTGATACAACGGGGCATGCAAACTACCAAGCAAAATCCCTATTTTATAGGAAAAATTAGGGTTAGGGTTTGCGAGATAGAATGAACACTTACCACTGATAAGCTGATCTGAACTACTCTAGCAAAAGTCTGCCAGTACTGCAAGCTGGATTGGAGAGGATCTGAGCTTCTCTGCTTCAGGTGAATTCCCCCAGCAGCAAGACGCCCAAGTAGAGAAGTGTGATGCCCTCAAGGAAGGAGATGTCCGATCTGACTGAGAATTTGCAGGACTGATAGCGGTTCAATGTCGGAGAGAATGCCCGGAGAATGCGAAGGTTCTGAGATCTCCAGGTAGGGTAGCGAATCACTTTAGAGAGGCAGCTACACACCCTCTGGAACCCCGAAACGGCTGATAACTGCTTCGGATGAGCATTGATAGATCTAAAAATCACTGGGTACCGGAGTATGAGGTTGATGATGATATTGGTGCCTGAGTTTCGGAAGGAAACTGAGATCTAAAGGCCCAACAGCTGATTAGGGCTTTCTCGCTGAAAACCCCCTCTTACGATTGCACACATGTCCCTGCAACGATCTATACCATGTACTAGGTAACTGATGAACGAATAAAGAACAAGTGGTGAACCTGTATGGCTTACCCGGAATAAGACTAGGACAATGTTTCACTGCCGAA